>VZTU01023562.1:97372-181634 GCA_013400835.1 Zapornia atra
GGTGGGGTAAGAGGGTGGTACCCCATCCACCGGCACAGCGTTCCCTAGCAGACCCTGACACTGTCCCCATCCAGCCGGCACAGCACACAACACTCTGCAGTCTCATCTCACTTTTCCCACAACATTCAGTTGAAGCCCAGCCCACACAGTTCTGCACCCCACTGCCCTGCACGGGCATCCCTGGCCACAGCTGCTCGTAAGGGGAATGGGAAGGCTGACGTTGGGAGCACTGAGCACAGTATGGGGTTTATTTAACACTGTACGAATGTCAGGTTTTCGACAGGATAGCATGTAGCTATGACAGCTGTCTTTTAAATTATGCAGAAGAACAAGCTGAGGACAAATACAACTGAACAGCAGCTTGTTAAAGGAATCTACCAAATGCAGCACGTTTATGCCTTTAGAAAACCCCAGGACCATTTTGCAGTAAAATCAGGTGGAATCGTAGGCGTGTGTATTTCCTGACACGCTTGCCAGGCATCATGATATAAATACATATTACTGACACTCACACACATAAATCCCCCTTCTGAGATCACTGATAACTTATCCTTTGCCAAAATGAAATGCAAAATTTACTAAACATGTATAGTTAATATACCCACTCACGGGCTGCTTTTGAGAAATCTAATTCATACATTATGCATCAGGTTAGCAGCTCTACCTGCATGCACCGACAGGATATTGTAAGGACGAAGGCAGCTAGCTGCTGAAAATGCAGGGGGGACATTAAAACACTGACTGACAAGCAGAACTGGGAGCCTTTCAGCAGAGCTTCATCAGAGACCCTTCTAGGAGCTAGAGAGAGAAGTGCTGGGAATCCTATTCTCTCCATAGATTCAGATGCCTCTGAGTGTAATCTGTGTACAAATCCCTAGTTTACAAGCAGAGGACCCCTCCTCCCCCTCCCCCCAAGACTATTTGCCCTGCTACCTCCTGCACAAGAAATATTTTTGGTATTAAAGCTTGAATTTAGAAAGTCTTATTATCCAAAGTTGTGGGATTTTTCCCCTTTCCAATTCAAAACAAAACTAAAATAGTGTTACAGTAAGGAAATAAATATGAGTGCAGAGACAGGAAATGAAAGACTTTCAAGTGAACACTAAAACTAAGTGGAAAATGTTTGAAACATAAGTGTTCCTATGTAAGTTATAGGAGAGGCTTTCTGAAGCATGGCTCAGTGAAGGAACACATGAAATACAGGGAAGTGATTGTGACTTGACTTCTGATACTGTATGGAAAACTACTGGAAAATACTAAAATAGGTGAAGTTCTCATCCCCTTTAAAGTAGATTTCAAATAGAGGGTGTTCTACTTTACACTCTGGATGAAGAATCACTGTAAAGCTGCATGTGAACAAGACACTCCTCTAGGAAAATAAGCCAACAAACTACTGGAGAAGAAGAGTCTGGCTCTGCATACAGCACGGCTGCGATTCCAGAGGCTTGCTGATATACCAGTGTACACAGATAGCTTCCTATAGACAGCTTCCACAAGAAAAAAATACAAACTGCTTGAATAGATTTAATATAGATGATAGCAGGGAAAGAGATACACGTTAATAACCCCAAAAAATCTTGAGAATTTTATGATTTCTAAAAAAATAATGGGAAGCCCATTAAAAAACTGCACCCATGAGTGGAAGTATTTGAGCTAATAAAAATGTATTTTAGATTGTAACCTTCTTTTATAGCTTTTTTTTTTTTCCTTGGCATTTGTTTTCTGTTCATTTGCTCCCTTAGTACTGTCTTCTGTGGTATCATGCCACCATGACCAAAGTGACAGACTTCTGTCTCTGCTGGATTAATCAGTGTGTTCTTTGATCCATAACATATGCTCCTGGTAGACATTTAGCATCAACGTATTCAAGATTTGTGGTCTGGTGGTTCAGTGTCTGATGTTAACCTAGCTGACAGACAGTTTGAAGTATTTCATTTTATTTGGTTTTATTTGAGCCACTCTTTCATATACAACAGAGCTTGAAAAGGGAATAAAATATCTGATTTTAAATATTTAGGTTGATACCTTTGCTTGGAGATTTAATTTTTTTTCTGGGTGAGAAAACCTTGGGGGGCTGCACAGGCAAACACCAGATCTTCATAGTGAGTACGTTGTGATGCACACCTTAGGTGCAGGGCTAGTGTGTCTGTGGTCAGGTAAGCTGCTCCTCATGAAGAGGGCATGAGTTCCACACCACCACTTCCACGAGTCTGGCCAGGACATACCAAAGGAAAACAGGAAAGGGCAGGGTTAAGGGAGCAGGAGTAGGGTGGCAACCCAAGGTATTTTTTTCTTTAGTAGATCAATTAAATAAAGGATATCAATTAATGAGATTCAAACAATTTCATCATTTTTTCATTGAGAGGTAGAGCACAGGATTTATGGCTCAGCTACTCCTTTACTGATCACACTGCTATAAAGTGCTGCACAGTATATTGCTCCCTACTATGTCATGCACAGATAGAAACAGCACGTATAAACCAGGATTAACTGCCCTCAAAATAGTCTGGGCTTGAAATGACTTATACAAGGCCGATGTCAGAACTCCCTTTGACTTTGAATTACCTCCTCGGCCCCATCCTCTACACACAGGCACATCCCTGTCCGTGGCAGAGCTGTACTGGGCACCACAACAGTACCTGTAATAGCAGGGAAAGAGGATCAGGGGGTTTTTTGTTGTTCTGTGTGTTTGGGGTTTTTTTGAAGCCTTGTCCTGGCATGAAGAATTAAACAGAAAATGAATGGAGAAACCAAATGTCAGCTGCTCCCTTAGAATTCAAGGTTCAGGAACCTCTGCTTAGTGGGAGTGGGAAAAGACTGGCAGGCTGAAATGTGAGAGAGTAATTGTGTTATAAGAAGATTATGGAAGATTATTTTTCTTGTGGGCCCCAGATTTCTGCAAAAACAATCCCAAATCGCATCCCACAAGGCAAAATGGATTCACCCATTCCTCTAAACGACAGATTTTATTAACTGTGTATTCATCTGGTGTGGGCAAAATTAAAAATGGGCTCATATTACAGAACGTTACATGCATCTTCCTTGCGTTTGACAAGGTGGAGCTCAGTGTGATTAACAACGTGGTGGTTCGTAGCAAGAAGAAAAATAATTGTTTTTTCAATATACAACCCCCATAATAATTCAGAAATCAATATGCATCCTCAGAGACTTTCCCCCAGCAGAGGTTTGTGGGAAGCAGGGTGGCCTGCCTTCATTTCCTTATCAATGTGGTGCTCTTGCAGCCCTGGCTAACCTGGTTTTTTTTTTTTAGTTTGGGTTTTTTTTTAATGTTTAACTATAACCACTGGGACTGGAATCATAGCTTCTAGTGGCCCAGTATGAATATTAATAAGACACTGGGCCATGGAGTTCCTTGCTGATTTTGACAGTTTAAAGGATCAGTTAGTTAATTAGAAGATGACATGGCACATCGCATCCCTTGGCTCCATCCTGCCTTCTGTCTCCTCTTTTCATTTTCTTTTTTGACATGTTAGATTACATCATTACTTGTAGTTTCACTTGTTAGCCACACCATGAAATGGGAATATTTTAAGCTGTAATTATTGTGATTTCTCTCCTCTGCTAAGAACATGAAATTCAAAGAAAGCATACAGAAACTTGAATTTCAAAGACTGAGGAATATGTGCTTGGTAGTTTATAACCTTCTAACTACAGCAAATAAACAGAAAAAGATTTTAAGTAGCACAGAAAATTGTGTTGATCATCATACTGGCAATCAATGCAGGATTTCAAGTAGGTGCCCTCATGGCCTGCACTTTATTTCTGAGTTGCTTAATGCTTCATAGGCATGTATCAGAAATCTAGAGTCTCTTCCCCCCAGCCACGAACTGATTATGCCTCTAGACATGCACATGCAACTCAGTACATCCACTGCATGGCACTACCCTAAAAACAGTACGAGTTTTCATCATCACAGTCAGAACAGACAAAGTTTTTATGGACACACAGCACAGTACTGTGCAGCAGCCCTCCCATCCAGGGGGAACAGCACAGGACAGCAAAGATGGACAGTGAAATGTTAACCTATTTCTCAAATATATCTGATACCCCAAAGTAGGCAAGCCACAACCCAAAGCACAATAGTAAAAAAATAACCTGCAAACCACAATTATATCATAAATCATAGAACATACCAGGTTTTGCATGCCAGTGTCATACCACAGCTAGCCATCAGGACAAAACTTCTGGGTGTGTACTGAGACTTTGGAATAACCACACCACTTATTTTGTGTATAATCTCATTATCATAGAATCGTATCATAGAATCGTAGGGGTTGGAAGGGACCTCAAGAGATCATCGGGTCCAACCCCCAAATTAATTATATATATATATATATTTATTAATTAATTATATAATTAACATATATATTAAACTATTATTATAATTATATATAAAATAAATTTTTATATATTATATATATTGTAATAATATATAATTATATATAATTATTAATTAATATTTGTCTTCGAATTCACATTCTGCCTATAAATCTTACCAAGGACACAGGTCTGTTTCTGCAGAGAAATCCAAAGAAACACATGGGCCTCTGGCTTTCAGCCTGCAAACAGGAGTGTGTACAGGCAAAGTGGGGTGCAGCCTGTGCACTGTGAAAAGCCTGCAGCTCTGGGGCTTCACTGGGAGCGACAAGATTAGTGGGTAAACGTGTCTTCCCATAGAAACAGTCATTCCTGGGTTATTATTGGCATTCATCACTGTGGCTGATTGCCTGCATACTTTCACATTTCTCTTATCAAATGTTCACATTTGTGTATCCAATTCAATTCTACTTAATCAATAGTGGTTATCAGAATATGTATTTTGAGGGAAGAAATTGCAGGGGAAGTATATCTACATAATAACTCTGAGCAGTTACATACAATAACCTATGTAGGTAATTTATTTTTTTCATTAAGGTAAACATGTAACCTACCATTGGTTCACAGGGCTTCACAAAAATACAGTGCTAATAACAGGTGGAAATTGCTTCCACTGAAGATAAAGTTGGCTAATGTTGCCTGTAGAAGGAACAGAGTTGGGAGTTGTATGCTCTCCAACTTCTTGTTGCATGCTTTACTCATTGAACTAGAACTCCTTGTTCAAGGTGAACCGAGTTAGGCATGAAAAGTGTTCTTGTATCAGAGAAGGTATTAATGCCTTAGAGTGCCCTTTATCAAGTCAACGTTATTGCAATAATATTGATTTCATAATGAAACAAGAAATGAACCAGCATTGCTGCAATTTCATAGGCTGGTGAGATTTTATTGTAAAGAAGATAAATGGAAAGTAAATACTGTGCTATATTGTTGGTGTATTTCATACACTAAACAGAAAAACCAGCACTAGAGCACTTGGTAGGACCTTAACTGCCTTCTATATCCTTCCATAGTTTCAAGACTATGTCTTGGTTGGTGGTGGGAAAGCAGAGGTGAAGTTCACAGCACAGGCACAGCCTGTCTCTGGGACCACAGATGGAGTCCCCGTGTGCCTCTGTTCTTCCTTTCTTTTACCCCATAAGTCTCATCTATTGTGCCTACTACTGAAGCAGAGATCAGTGCTGCTCCGCGTGTGCAGGACCCGCAGAGCCCTGCGGTCACTGCCAGCCCCATTGTGCTCACACTGTAACTAATCGCACACAGCAGTGCTGGAGGTAATGCCAATCTCCCTCAGTGGAAATACAGCTTTCCCAGCTTCAAAGACAAAAATGAACACTTACTTTTGCTCCCGAAAGCTTTAAATCCCATTTCATTCAAGGTGTGGTCATCTTCTGTGTCTTTTCTGCACAGGGGCTCTGGCTGGGAATTAGCAGTCAGATTCCTCATTGTCCACCTGAACCTAGAAATGAACACAAAGGCAAACATATAAGCAACTTTTTTTTCTTCATTTTGACTGGCATTTACCATTAATACTTAATATTCCCACATATCATTTTCATCAGATGGTTAATATAAAACCTAATGAACCATAGATGGCATTCCTGTTTTGCTCTGTTTCAAATTAAACGTGGAGCAGTAAAAACTGAGAGATGAAAGTTAATATCTTTTCAAATAGAAATGGCTGAAAATTCATAATATGAATACAATGGCTAAAATAGAAAAGTGAGTGGAGTCTGTGATCCTTAGCAGGACTTGGCAGTTTCTGGCCATATATTATTAAGCATTATTCTGCTGACCCTAAGGGGAGTTCATCTGGAGACACTAAGGTCAAAGAGTAGAAGCATTTCGACACAGTCAAATGGATTTTACACCTTTGTATCTTTCTGACACCACTGTTTTGCTTCAGCAAACTGCCTAATATCAGATATATCCTACTGGGTACCTTTCTAAATCACTTCAATTTTCTTTGTCCCTGGGCTACAGTTATACAGTCAGGATGTGGAGCTATCACAGACTATGATATACTATTTTACTTGCTCGTTTGTATTAGAATGAACTTTATTAGCTTTTGGGCACTTGTCTATCAGTTTTAAAGATTAAGTATTATGTCAATAGTTTTTATGCAGCATTCAAGTACACTGAATCATTTTGCTTGCGCTGAGATTATTAAAAGTGTATTATCACTTTTACAGCAAACATTTTTATTTTAAAATAAATAAGCATCAGTCACAGCAGTGTGTGCTTACCAGAGCTACCCCTCTAAAGTGGTATTTCACAGCAAAATCAAAGTGGGGATGGATGCTAAGTAATTTCAGGTTTGAGAGCACGCGAACCTTATAAACACAAGTGTATAACTAACATTTGACTCCCCAATCCTACGCTTTCATTATCCACTTTCTTCCTTTAAATAGTCTTAATTTTCTATTTTATATTCTTGTAACTGCTAACAATAACTACAGCACTTTCACCATGTAAAAGCTGACAATTTGTGCCAGTTTAATTTTGTCATTCTTCTGAAATAGAAACGATCTAGTTAAATAACCCGTAAAAAATTACAGAGATGAGCTTGGCTCTTCCAGCATCAAAACCAGGACATCAAAGATGCTTTTTTGCAAGGAATCTGAGGTTTCAGCTAATATGGAAGAAGCTTTTAGAGCACAAATCCAGCCTATAATCAGATTTTCTCATTTCCGTGCCAGCCTTCCGTACTTTTGGTTCTGTGGTTCAGAGTGGCTGACTACCTTGTGGCATCAATAGGAAAACGGATGAGGAGAGCACGTCGGGGTTCTGAGCTGAAGAACAACTATTTAAGGTGTGTTCTGCCCCCAGGTCCCTCAGTTCGGCATTGCCAGGCTTGAAGTACCACAGCTGGCAGATGGTGATTTCAGAGCCGGTTTATAATTAGGTGAAAGAGCACTCCATTTTTGATTAGTTCATTCTCTGTCCTCAGCAGCTAAAACCCTGTTTCACCTGCTTCCATCACAGTGTCATCAGTCTAAGTCCAGCGTGTACAACCCCTGGTCCAGGGATTACTTTTTGTCTTAATCTTGGACCGAGACCTCTTGACACCGCTGTCATAGACACCAAAAGAGGCAGCCCACACTAGGAGGAGTTTCGTGGTCCATAGGTCAACTGTTAGCATCCTAATTCTCCCCATCAGAAGGCCTTATCAGCATATTAAACAGTTATTTACCCTATTCTGGCCGCATCATTCCTGCTTCCCAAAAGGCTGAATTAACACAATTGTGTTCTCCCATCTCCTGGTCTTGCAGTGCTTATGTTGCTCTAATGTTCCTACAGTATTACTGTCTTTCTTGAGTGGCACAAATTAAAGAGATATCAGGCTCCTTCAAGGGCTTAGAGGACAGAACAGTTCCTTCAGTGGCTTAACCATAAATATAATTTCATTTAAGTTACTTCTGAGAATTGGAACTCTTTCAGAGATGCTAAGTGGAGCAAATAAGGATCTCAAGACTTCAACATTAACTGATGGGAATAAAGCCAACGTTTTACATTTGCTGTCACATCCTCTCTTGTGGTATGTTTTAGTTTAAATATTTTGGCTCCATTCTTGAAGCTTCCAATGCATAGGCAGATTGCTATGCCTACACACAAAAAAACCCCCCACCAAACCCATAAATACAGAATTGAGATCTTTTTGCTGTTGTGTTTAGAGCATGTATTTCATTGTTGTGGCTGCATGATGGCATAGAAAATCCTGGTTTGCTTTGGTGTATTCAACAAAGGACTTTAGAGAAGGGGATTTTTAACATAGATCCACACTAATTGAATGTATTATTAAGAATGTGATGCTTCACAGCTATTGGGGGATTGTAGTATTGAAAATCTGCAAATAAACAGAGGCAACCAGAGCCCAATCTAAACACATTCCCAACAACAAGGCGCTCAAGCCTCAACAGAGGCTTACACTTTGAGAAATTCCAGATACTTCTTTTAAAGTAGAGTTGTGTAGCACAAGCAGTTTTCTTTCGCACCACTCTATGTAATCACAATCTGTACAGTTTCCTGACTTGTGTTTATATAACACACCAATGCGAGAATTATTTATAAAGTCACAGCTGTTCTCCTTCCTAGCCTTTGTTTCTCACAAGTCTTAAATATTTGTAAAAACAAGAAAAGTAATTAATGATACATTAAGCAAACATCTCCCCGATCACACTGCTGAAATAGGAATCATTTGTTTAAACAGAATTTGCTAAGTATATGTACAAAAATATAACGTTAAATAGTTACTACGTCCTAGGAAAGCCAAGCTGCATTTAAAGAAATAAAATAAACAATGCCAAAGCATTACTAATATTGCAGTCAGCCACTCAAACATTAGGAACTCCCAAAACCGTGTGCAACGGGTTGGTGTTTGCCCAGATCTGTGAAGTAGCTATGTGCCATCTGCTCCTAGCACAAAGGACATGAGTTTATTCTTGCTGGTGGGAACTGCTGTCTAAGAGCCAGCGCTTGGCAGCGTACGTCCTTACCCTTGAAAAGCTGGCAGCGAGCACTTTTTAGCCTTTGAGCTCCCTAATAATGTGCCCCTCCAGGGTGCAGGTACCTCATGAGTGCTTTATTTCCCTCTTTATTCTGATTCACCATCCCGTGCAGACAGGCAGGACACCTGAAGCGCATCGGTCTCCTGTGGATTCTCCTTACCTGCCAACACCTGACAGGCTGAATTGTGAAATAAATCAAACATTTAAGTAGGGAAATTCATACTAGGCTTGTAGTTACAAGCTGAGAGGTTGTAGGTTGCAACTAAGAGAAATACAAGAAGCAAAACCAGCTTGTGGTCCGTGGCAGGATTCTCTCCTCATCATCACCTACTGTCTGCCCAGGACATCCAGCCTCCCAGGGATGAGAGCAGCACCCTGCCTTTCGGGGTGGCCCATGCAGTCTGGCTGCTTTCCACCTTATGTTCCCTGGGAATTAGTTTTTGGACACAAAAGCAAATGCCTGATAGTCGGAGCCAGGTATCTTGGTAAAAGGGATTTTGCAGACTCGGTCACATGTAATCAGTCAGGGAGCAAGTAATCTAGATAAATGCTAACGAAAGCTCGTGCTGGCACCTTGTGTATTCAAAGGCTATTTACTATTGTTCTTAGTCAGCTGGCTCACTAACTTCCCATTCAGCCTGTATTGCTCAGATTCAGCTGGGACCAGTATAATGTTCACATTACACGTGATACAAGCCATCCACTATGTACATTTTGTTAAGCTCGTTAGCCGTGGCACACTAGTGAGACCCAACATGACACATTGTTAACGCAGATGACAGATCCTGTAATGAGCTGCCTTATCTGGACAGCCCAAAGGAAGCCAGTTTACCCCCCACTACACAGAGCACACGTTCACCAGGGTCCCTGTGTACCTATGTTATCAGACAACTAACACCCAGACAGCTCAGGTGGCTCTTTCCGCTCTCTGGGTCCAGCAGTGAGGAGCGCTGAGACCTCTTTGTTCTTGACCTCAGTCCCCAAACCTCACAAAGAGGAATTAGGAAATGAAACTGCAGCGCTTGGGCCTCATCAGACCTTCTGGCATCACCCACCAGCCTCGTTCATCGTGGAAGAACTCTCCAAGGAATTAAACTGAAAACTTGTAGTAACTTTTTACTCAAAACATGCAAACTGCAAGAGCTTAAAGCTGACCCAGTTCAGCAGATTTCACAGGGATGACACAAATCATCCCTGTGTCAAACATCAAATTTCTGTTTCAAATTACATTGGTACTAAAACCTTCTCAAAGAAAACGTATCCAGAGCTTCTCAGTGTGGGCAAACAATGTGGGGTTTTTCTGTAATCTTACTCTTGGAAATGACTACAATGCTTTGGCTGAAGCGTACCAGTGAAAGCAAAAATTGCCCTTGGACAACGCCCAGGACACAAGTTTACAACCCAAATGTTTAAAATTTGGCAAAGTAGCGTAAAAACTACCCTGTATTAACCTGAGGCAGCACTACCATCACCATCCATGAGATGGCTAGAGAAATACCAACTAGATTTCAATAATGGAAAACATCTCTGTTGAGATAAGCGCTGGACACTCGGGCTAGCTTATTTACCAGAGCAACGGTGCAACAAAGCCAACTGCACCACTAAGCCACGCTGTTTGCGGCGGAGCAACACGCTCGGGCTTTGTTAGCTGCAGAATCTGAAGCATCACATTTATGGGACCGCTCCTCTCTTACATCAGAACAAGTCTTCTGCTGGACTTACTCTCCTGGCCTGATGTCTGGGTTTATCATTTGAATCAGATGAAAAGTTGTATCATGTTACTGTAGGAGAAGGATAAATAGGAGCATTTCCATTGAAGCTGGAAATGAAATATCCCGCGTGTTTCTGGTTTGGTTTTTTCATTGGATCCAGCTGCATGCTATTTCTAAAAAAATTCCCATCTGAACCCAGCCACCTGAACTGAAATCCAACATTTAAATAGCAACCAGGATTTAAGAAGAAACGTAATTGCATGGGAGGAAAAAAAAAAACCCCGACATAGACAACATTTTTGAAAGTTTTATGTTAAGTTGCTTAATCAGATTACATAGCCAAAAATTATCTAATCAAAGCCATAAACTTTATCATTTCAGTAGGGTCTTTTTTATTTATTTATTTAATTCACTTATCACCATCATCATCTTCTCTGGTTTTAGGGAACACTGTTCCCTTGCATGTTCCCTCATGCAAGAACTTTCCAGTTGTTTGAGACCCAGAGCCACCGGCTGTCAACCAACTCTGGAAGAGTCTGTAGCATGTGGCTGACATATCTGACCAGGGATAGCCTGAATCATTCCTCAGCTTAGATCAGTAAGATCCAGTCTATGTCTATCCTGCTCTAACCTTGCAAGTTCCACCACCATCATGGCAGCAATCTCCTCAGGGAAACATCCCAGTGACAGCACAGGGAGGGAGTCCCTGTCTGCTTTCAGACGTTCAGCAGGGATATGAAGAGGTCTCCTTTCTTTCTTGTTCTCCAGGTAGGGAGATTTAGCTACCAAAACACAGCCTTCAAGCAAAGGGACCCCTTCTTGTCACAGTCTCCATTTACTAACCTTTAGTACAACCACCCACGGGCAGCATGAACCGCGTTTCAGCAGCTGATCATTTTAACACGACCCATGAGTCAGTACAACTGCAGCAACGGCTGGGTATCCTGCAAGATACCTGTGTGCAGAGTTCGGACAGGTGATTCTTGCACAACATTCCCATTGCCATCTGCAAGAACTTGCCCACAGCAACCAGTTAGAGAACAACAGCACGACATGCAGGCGCGCCGCCACGCAACACCTGTACTAGCATTAGGCTCTTGGTTCTGAGCTACTCTGTCACCTTCTCTCAAAAAAGGGTTAGGAAAATACTTTCTGAATGCTTAAACTGTTGAAAACAGTGTGGTTGGTCCAAATTCGTAAGGTAGTGTTTCCTACAGGCTGGAAAAGATCCGCACAGCTAATGATTTAGGAGTACTTTTCTCATTCACTGGGCAGCCCGCTGATGTTTTATCCTTTGCATCTGTGGTACAGGTTTGATGTGGATCTAGGCACTGAAATACTGAATAGTCATAAATGCCTTACTTAATGTGTATCTTTTTATAATCTGGTAAAGTTTTATTCTTAACACAACAATATGGGAACCAGTCATTTTTACTCTTTTTATACATTTATACAA
The DNA here is from genome assembly GCA_013400835.1 of Zapornia atra. NCBI lineage: Eukaryota > Metazoa > Chordata > Aves > Gruiformes > Rallidae > Zapornia > Zapornia atra. The sequence goes on from VZTU01023562.1 coordinate 109,444, forward strand.
CTATACATGTATACAACTTGGATACATTTATACCATATACTCCTTTATACAACAAGAGTCAGGCACAGGTGACCATTTTTCAGTTGTTATAAATATTAATCTAAAGCGAACCTGTAAATATTCATCTAGGGCACTTCTCCTCTCCCCACATCCACCCCCTAAATCCACATACATACCCATAGATCTGTTTTGCTTTGAGGGCAAGTCCTAAGGCTGCACGTCAGCTTTCGGGGGCAGGGGTGGCCTTTCAGTGGTGTGTTTATTAAATGCCTGGTCCGGTTATCTCCCCCTATAAACCCCAGGATCTCAGATGCCACCACAGCACATGAGGGAAATAAATGCTGTGAAGCATATTCAACTCTGCCACGGCCGCTGCTGAGATCGGTGCCGTCACATCCATTGCCTTGTGACTCACATTTAAACTGTACTTCTGGCCTGCTTAAATACATTAAGAATTATCCTGAGGGACCCACAGTAAAACGTAGTCGTGTTTATTTGTAATTGCTACAAAATGGTTTACAAAATTGTTAGTGTCTTTTATTATGCCTGCTACCGAAGCGCTTGCCTGTTAATTAGAGAAATTTCAGCTGTCATAGCTTGCAATTATAGCTTTCTGTATCACTGTCTGTTATGAATAGTCAATGAGAGCTGATTAATATGCATGAGCAGCAGTATATAGCGTGTGCAGCGGCGCAGGGTGCCGCAGCCGGCGCGGAGCGGCAGAGGGAGCGCTGCGCGCTGCCGGGGAAGGAAGGAAGGAGGGAGAGAGCTCAGAAGGAGGGAGCTCAGAGCTCGGTTGCTCCGCACACCCTGTGCCATACCGTCGGGCAGCGTTTCTGTGCAGCCGGCTCACCTCGGGGGTTTCAAGGATACCTGCCTGCATGCTTGCTAACAGGGAGCGCTGTGGCTGCTCTTGGTGAATAAGGAAGATTATTTCTGCCGCTTGTTTAAACATGGGATGCAGTTTGTGCACTATACAGAAGCAAGAAGAGCAGTACAAGTTACTGTATGAAGTTTGTCAGGTAAAGAATTAGATTTCGTTTCTAAAAGCAAACGTTCTCTTTCAGACTTGTGACTGGTGTTAATGGAACACCCAAAGCTGTGGTCTGTGGGGAAATGAAAGGGGGGGTTTGCCTTAGTTAATGTGTGTATGATAACGATGATGTTTGTATGATGTACCTTCCCATCCACACTCGCAGAACATCAGATATTTAAATGCATGCTGTATTATACATCAAACTTTTTTAGAAAACTTTACATCACAAAAGAGGGCTCCTGTCTGTGCTAGGCAGAATTTCTTGACCAGGGTCATAGCCCGGTCACACACCCTTTGAACAAGTCGGGAAAGACATGCAAGGACAGTTGGGTATCTCTTTTCAAGTACATACAGACACTTCTCCCCTGGAGTGCATTTGCTCAGTGCCTATTCCTGCCAGAAGTTTATGTCCAGTCGTAGTTTTTGCACCCCTGTGTGTAGAAGTACCAGCTAACAAACGGTTAGGATTGAGGGCAGATCAAAACTTCTATTCTACAGATCTTTGTTATTCATAGAAGGCATGTTATAAACTTTCTAAAAACGTGGTAACACGTTTTGTTACCCTGTTACTTGTTGTTTCCCTGTGTTTCTGTTTTTCCTTCTGTCTGGGGTATCTCCTGCCCTGAAATTTCTTACTCTGTCACATCTGAAGTGGGATTTGGACCGAAACATCATGACAGAGCCACGCAAAGCAATGCCCAGGTGCTAGGGATGTGCTCCTACTGATCTCTTAAAATAATCATAGGCAGAAAGCATGTGGTTAATATCCACAAACGTGAGGTGGGTTGTCTGTACAGACACTCCAGGCAAGCAGAAAGCACCCAGAGCCTTTGAGCAGCAGCACTCTCCCACCTTGCCATCCCCAAGGCAGGGGGTTAGACCCCCAGTCACAGGAGTGCCATTCCCTGCCTGGCACCCACGGGCAGAGGGAACTGAGCGGGAGGGGAAGAAATCCCGTGGTCCTCACTGCGTTACCACCTGTGTCTGACCCCAGGGACTGATGTCACAGCCAGCGAGGTGAACACAGCATGTGGTTTGTATGCTGTGCTGGCAGGGAAGTGATTACATCTTAAACACACAGTCCTGATCTAATTCTCACTCGCTCACCCAAAGGACACTGACACTTTGTGGAAGGAAAAAAAAAACACTTGTGAGAGCAAATCGGAAGGGATGTTTACTGTCAGTTCTATTTATACCCACTCACTTCCACTCGCTAAGCTGCTGCGCATGTGATGGTGGGGGGAATGTGAGAGAACAGTAATCAGGTTTCTCAGAGGTTGTTCTGAGCTGAGGACTACTTTCAGATGCTGCCTGCGACAACAGACGCGGTGCCAGCTATTATCTGTGTGAATCCCCCTGGCCAGATCAGGCACGGAGTGTGGTAACAGTTACTTGTCCCCAGGGTCACCGGGTTTTCGTGAAGGGTGAATCACAGGCAGGAGTGCCACAACCAGAACAAACTGGGACAGAGCAAATTCTGAGTATTGTGATTGTTTAGAAGCTCACATAATTTCTGTTGTGAAACAGCAGTGGCAGAGCACCTTTGCAAGTTACTGACATCCAACAGATGCAGGACAACATTCTTTAAATACACATCCTTAAAATCAGTCACAGGAAGAGTCCCAGTGACATCTGAGACGATTAAACTATCCAGGGCTGGCTGCAGGTGCAGATCCCTTCCAGTAGCTTGGATTTCGAAGGCAGCCAGTGCAACTTTGTCTCAGCAATGCATGGAACCCAGGACACAGCACCCCTGATTAAGCACGGAAACCCTTTGGGAAACATGGTTGGAAGACCCACAGAAGTGAGAGGTGCCTCTAATCCTATAAAACTGGGATTGCTAACATAATAAAACATGAATTATTTAAGATCAGAATACCTGATTATGCCAGGATATAAATTATCATGCTAAATTATTGTAACAGGGTATCACTTTGATTTCTCTCACCAGATAGGTGGGTAAGAATTCTATAGCTTAGAAAGTACGTCCAGGTACTTAACTGTAACTGTACCTATGAAAATGCATCCTCGTGTAAACTAAGAGCTAAAATGTAATGGTGAGGGAGGTGGGGAATCATCTTCATTTAAAATAAAAAGATATAAAATATAAAAGTTTCAAAAGATGCTAGCAGTAACTAACACCTCTTGTAGAGGTTTTATTTTGTATCGGCCCTGTAACCCTGACATCATGTGATAAGACAACATTGCCATTTCTGAGAAAAATTAAAGCAGCTTTTTTTAAAGTCTGAGTTAGATAAAATTTGCATAATTAGGATATATTAACCATTATTACAAATAAATCCCCTTAGCCTTTTTTTTTTTTAAAGTTCATGACTCAGATGTAGGAATTCAGAAAACACTTGCAAGAATTAATAATAGTACATAACTGCACTTTCTCTATTAGGCCAAGAGCTTTAGTGTGGCTGGGAAATTAATGCTTCAATAAATTACAATTCCAGAAGGTCCAGTACGTCTGGCTCTGTAAGTCCCCATAACAGAGAGCACAAAGAGGATCAAATATACCAGGGCTCAGGCTTTATCCCTTCCTCATCCATAGATAATTCAAAGAGATCCTCTTCATTAAGGGCTTTGGCACATTGCCTACAATTTCTTTTTGGGCTGCTGTGAGCTTAATGATGCAGAACAATGGTCTTCCCTCTTGTTGAACACATACCTTATTGTACCTTTAATCACATAATAAAAACCAAATTAAGACACCTCATCATTAAAGTCTATTGTAGCTGTGCATATCAATGCTCTGTATTACAAATACAAAGGGGACTGTGGCAGCTTGAAATCTTGATGCAGAACAGCATCACCAAAGATGAGTGTGCTTGTGGCAGCAAGGCAATGCATATGATATCTTAGATGTATCCTGGGGTTGCATGCAGTATATGAAATGAACCCATTACATGCTGTTAGGTTTGGGGGTTCTAGTTAAAAGGAAACTTTCTAAAGAAGATTTTTAAGGTTGTGAAAATGGAGGAAGAGGAGAAGTAATAAAACTGGATAACTGGGAGTCTTTTACACCAAAAGGAAAAAGCAAACCTTTTCTCAATGTCACCCACTCCTATGTTAGCAATAACAGAAATAAGGGCTTTTCCCTCAGTGGGTAAACTCAGGGGGGGCACCAGAAAGTAATCTCCATTGAAGGAAGCTTACAGAAGAATGAGTCATCTGAGACACAGCTTTTGAGTTTGTAAACCAGAGACGAAAGATTTAGGAACTTTAAGAAACTCTCTGAGGACCTATTTCACTCTCTGCTCTATTTACAAACAGTTTGGGAGGTAAGCACCCAGTGCTTACCTCCCAAATCATTTACTAAAATTGACACTTCATATTTCCAAGGATGAGAACAGAACTTTAAATGAACAGTGACTCTAAACTGGACAGGCAATGCTCAAAGCTGTTCCCTGGGATTCAAGATGAGTTCATCCAGTTCTCATGACTGAGAGATATCCTAAAAACAACCCATCAAAAACCGGTACCTTCCAGCTGAGAAATCATGCAGTGAGGAAGGAAACGAACCCTCTCCTCCAGGCTGTCCCACCAGCACAAGGGTAGGAACACTGGCAGGAAACAAGCTCGTGGTGCCACTGCCCTTGCTTCAGATGATCCGAGGTCAGAAGATTTCTGCCTCCATGATTGTTGAGCTGGCACCTCTCATGAATACTAAAGTTCATATATAAATAAACAGTTGATGTAATGACCTTTTAGTGCTTTAGTAACTTGAAAGCCCCGTTCACATGCCCGTGCCCTGGCAGGTCTCTGAGGCAAGTAAAAATGACAGCACTGGTAAAAACAATAGTTAACAATCTGGATTTGTCCTTTAAACTAGGCTAAGATACAATGCAGCCAAGGTTATATAAGCCCCAAGGTCAGCATACAAAATGCTATGCTAATGAGAAGACTGTAGTGATGAGGAACTACCCAACAGTATACCTCATTGGCAACTCCCAGCAGCATCACTTGTGAGGATGATTCCAGTGGTGGAACTCCCCCCCAAACCAGTTGCACTGAGCTGATCACCCATATGGCTCCTTTCGCCATCAGAATTCCATTCACGTGTTCAGACTTGCAAAATTTAGACTAATCAATCATTAAGAAAGCCTGATTCAAGGAAACAGTCTAAGTAGGCTTAAAATCAGGGCCAAAGCAGAGCTTGCCAGAACAAATAGTAAAGTTAAAAAAAAATAATTCTAATCAAACCTGTTAAGACTTAGGAAACAAAAATAATTGCCTCTGTACACATGCTTTTCACACCTTCAAATTTAATCAGGCAGGCAGAGAATTAGCTGGTCTACATTTCAGTAGTTTTCCATGTCAATACCAAACTGGTTGTGTCAATTACAGTAAACTGGTTTACTTGAAAGATCCTGTATGGCTTCAGATACTCTGTACAGCCAGGCTGTGCTGCAGCTGAAATTAAGAATAGTGTTGAAGTTATATTCTGTCACCTCCCTGCCATTAAACTTGGCCTCAGTAACAGTTGTGACCCTATCACACTTACTTCAAAGTAGGTATGTGTTTGCTTAAACAAGATGTTAATTCCAAGGGCTTTGTTCTAGACAGGATTTTCTACTGTTGAAGTAGTTCAGCTGTAGAAAAACTCTGCTTGACAGACTGGAGACTCGTAATCTTCAGAAAACTGCCCTTTAATGATCGTGGCGCCTGTCTGTGGCTCAGAAGTCCCCTTTCTTAATTAGACATTTACCAGAAACTGGCAATTGAAATTTTCCTCTTCACTTGACGATGAATAATGCAATGCCTCAGCTAGGATTTCTCTGGAAGATCCTCTCTATCGCAGGATAGAGGAGTATTTTGGTCATAAACAAGATGTGATATGAAATGAACAGGATGCCTGATGGTCACCTGTGATATACATGGGTGATTTGAACTGCTGGACACCTCAAATATCTTTCCTGCTTCATAAGCTTCCTAAAATCTACTGTGCTTTTCTTCTTTACATTGAGCAGATAGAACACTTAGCCATAGCATAGCTTTATTTGGAAATTTTAAGTGATAAATGATTGAAAGGGTGAGTTTTGTAATGCTTTACACTTACGCATCTGTTTAATGCTATAAAGCAGGTGGCAAGAAGCCACAAGGGAGAAGGCAGTAGGGACAGTCCCTCTGTGCTTTACTGTCACATGTCAGGCGTGGGCTGGGAAGGAGGAAACATATGGAGTCATGAAAAAGTGCAGATTTAATAAATGTGTTTTGGTGTGTTCATTAACAATGAAACAAAAGGTCAGGCTTCACTTTCACTTGGACAGGCCAGCTCTACACTTAGATGTACTTTGGGTTGTTCCTTACAAAGACTCTGTGGGTAAATGTAAGCAGATCCAGCTAGCCTTCTGCAGCCAGGAGCCAGCCAGAGATCTGACAGGAAGCTGACTGAATAAATTATATTAAACAGACATAAACTTTAAACAAGGCTACAGTATTGTCCTGGGTTCACTCCTTTAAACAGTGACCGTTGAAGGAAGCCTTCCTACTAATACAAGATATCTTCAGGCAAAAAGCTAGAGGCCACCATCACAAAGAAGAACAGCAAGCATCACAGCAGTGTTTCATTACTTCTGTCAATCCAGTGATAAGTCTGGACGTGGACATGTTGCAGGTGATTGGACACATTGGCTGCTGCCACAGGAACAAGGCATTTCTTCATGTCATCTCTAGTTGCTGGAACTTCTTTTGGCTTTACAGCGAGACACCACCGTTTCTGAACCCCTACCATGAGACTCCTGGGGAACTCTTGAGAAATTAAACCCTCCACAGAAAGAGTATTATACCACTGGACTAAACCCATATTTGGGTTATGCTTTTTCATGGATCACGTGTTTACACTGAGTGAATGAGCTCCAAGAGAGCTGATTCATTTTAGAGAAAGGGAATGTTCACATGCTGAGAGATGGTGGCTGGTATAAAGCCTTTCTACATTTGGCAGAGTCACTTGCAGAGTGCAGCAGAAGCTCTTGTACCTGTACCTGTGTAACTGCCAGCAATTTTCACCAGCAAAGGAAAACAAAGGTGGTTTTATGAATGAGAATTCTAGGCCAAGGTCAAGGAGGATGGGTTGGAAGGTAGAGTGAGGCGGTGGTAGGACTTCTACCTACAGGATAGCTTCTGAGGTTTGTGCTCTTCAGCTGAGAGCACTGCTCAACTTCTGGAAGCAGATGGCCCAAGATTACAAAGCCTACTCTGCAGGCACCAGGTAGCTACCAAAGGAGCAGGCCCTCTTACTGCTGAACCTGCTTGGATCTGTCACTGCTGCTGGCTTCCCACATAGCAGCACTGAGTGTTTTTTCCATCTTCTCTCGGCACCAATTTCAATAACCCTCTTCAGAGCTATCCACAATTGCTCTCTCCTCATCTTACACTGCTGACACATTTGTGGAAGAAGGGAGTGGATGGGAGGATGGACTCAAAAACTACAAATCATGAGCAAGAGGAATGAGTGTCATGAATTGGAGTAAGGTTAAACATGGTGTCCTGGAGGTTAGTGTTCAGGTTTTGGTTGTGGAATGCTCTCATGGGAGCTTAGGTAGATCACTAACTTGTTTTGTGTTTCATCTTCTCATCTGTGCAAAACTCCTTTTGTCTTTTTGCTTGGAGCAGGCTCTCCAGAGGAGGCACTGCCTTTCGTTCTGCATTTACATAGCCTGATACACTACCAAAACCATATTATTTTAAGGTCTGATCTATACACCAACTTATACTACTCTGATCTTAATTAAGGTCTGGTGTAAATAGTGCTAGACTGTCAACTATTGGAGCTGTACATTCTGGAAGGACATAGCAGGGGAAAAGTCCCCCTGAGTACATCTTATTCCTACAGCATTCTCCAGCCCTCTCATGCCACTCCTGGAGAAAGGTGGCTGAGTCCACGGGGACCTTTGGCCTGATTCAGGACAAGAACCAGTTTCTTATATCACTCCAATATAGCTTAAGTCCATGTAACATTTACACCCTCAACTCAACAGGTAATCTTTTTATGCTATTTACTGTCCTATTATCTTTCTCATCCATGATACAAACATCATCAGTATGGCAACACCTCTGTTCACTGCAATTACATTGTGTTAGGATGGTGACAGGAGAGACGACTGAGGACATTGTGAGTGAGACACAGGCCTGCACAGGGACCCCTGCTTACAGGATTTGTGTTTTAAACAGGAATACAGATTTATTTAATTTTTTTAAGTAGTCATTCATAAAAAGAAGCTGTGACTTTCTGTCCTAGACAAGTGCATAGAGACAGGTTTTGCCTCCTGGGAAGAGCACCTCTGAGAAGGGCAAGAGCATTTCGATGTGATGTCACAGCAGAAGCAGCCCAGGGTGCCACACTGGAGCACAGTGCTATTCATGGGCAAATCCAGAGAGGACAGAAAGTGGGTAATTGCACTTGCTGAATTCTGGTCATTAGTAATTCATGATTATTTATGGCTGTCATTTGTACCTCACTCATAAGTGTAATTGATGGGGTCCCTCTGGGTCATGGTATTGAAACAGCAGAACGAGTCATTAAAAAAGGGAGGGCCTGTAAACTTCTGTCTGTGTTTTATATGGATCAGGGTTATCAAGTCATAAAGAGATGTATAACAGATCACTTTTTAATGCTGACAAAACATGAAAAAGTATTTCTGCCCTGATACCAAGCCACTGGACAGAATGAATGCATATTTAAGACAAAAGGGCTCCAACTAAACTTTGCTTCCAGGGAAAGTACAAGAGCCTCAGAAGCCCCAGCGTTACTCTAAGTCTGTTTTCACTGAAGCAGCTGATAAAATTCCCCTGTGGTTTTATTTTGAGTCGTGATACACAGGAGCACAGCCCAAGAATCCAACCAAAAGCAGGCAAATGTTAGTATGCTGTGTACAGTACCGATGCTGTAATGTTAATATGCAAATGCACTCATTAGTAGCAGAATAAAAATTCCTTTATTTCAAGGGTCTTTCTCCCCAGATTTTTCGTTTGGGAGTTAACAGTTTAGAGAACAAATGTATTCTGTACTCTTAAGCAAAGAATTTTTCTTTCCTCTTAACTATTTTGTCATGGATGGCTCAGGAGGCAGAAGGGAAATGCACACACATGGAAACAGTCTATTACTAAACAATATAATTCTGGGGTTTTTGAAAAAGAGAAAGACTGTCCATATGAGGGACATAAAAGAGGGATTAGATGGAGCTGCAAGAAGAATTAACCTATATTTTGAACCTTCTTTCTCCAGTTCCTGAGGAAAAGGGGGTTTGGAAAATAGGCTTTTTTGCAGCTCTGGTTTCTATAAAAATCTTTAAAGTTCTGCTACTTTTTCTTAATATGCAGACTTCTTAAGAACTTACTAAAGAAGTGAATCAGACCATAAAGAGTGTTTTAAATGGAGCACAGGCATCTGTAGTCTAACAGAACTAGCATTTTTATAGTGCACTTCCCAAGGATTTGCATGAATTTCTACAAAGAAAAGCCGCTTACTCATTCTTAAGCAAAGAAGTTTTTTCTCTGTGACATTTGTGAAGCACAGAAGAACCAACAAGCCACACAATGCATCCAAATGTTTACTATTCATGACATTAAGCCCATATAAATCAGTCCAACTCGATGGATGGAAAAATAATTTTTCTTTTACTGAACCCTTTCTAGTTTCTGTTTCATACAACCAGGATCCAGCAATGTTACAAGCTATTTAAGCAAAAATAAAGTACAAAATAATTAGAACTACACACAGTAAACTCAAAAGCACAGGAATTTTCTGCCTTTCTCAACCTTCCACTGCCTACTGGCAGTGTCCAGAGTTACTTCATCTATACTTGCAAATGATGTTTGGAAAGGCTTAAATGCAGAACTCCTCACGTACATGCATTGAGTGTCCTGCCCCATGCTCTTCTGCAAGGCATTTTCTAACACAGCCCTGTCCTGAGTCCCTCCCCAGGTCTGCAGGGGCTGCTGTGTGTGCCCCCCCCCCCCCCCCCCCAGCCCCCTTGTGTAAATAACCCAGGTATGTAAAGTCTGTCACAGGAAAAGAGGAAGAACAAATGCTGGCCCTTCCATAAGCACTGTCTCAGAAGGCAAGGAAAAACAGAATTGGCTGTAACCAGGAGGAAATTCTGCCTGTGTAAACAAGTGGCACGTTTCAATAGGTCTGAAAGTCCCCAGGTTATGTCTGCCATCAACAAAGTGGCACTTAATTCATCTGCCCAGCAGCGACGCTGATATAATAGCACAGCTGTGCACTATCTCATCAAAGCATCTTCCTCATGCCTCAAACAACACCATGTCCTCTAGTAACAATTCTGTCATCTCAGCCATGGCTGCAAACTCCCACTGACTTGCACAGGAGGTCCAGCCTTGTCCTCCAAGCTCCCACTGACTTGCACAGGAGGTCCAGCCTTGTCCTCCAAGCTCCCACTGACTTGCACAGGAGGTCCAGCCTTGTCCTCCAAGCTCCCACTGACTCGCACAGGAGGTCCAGCCTTGTCCTGGCAGCATGAAGGCTTGAGGACTCCCAGCCTCCAGACCACGTGCTGATTCTGACCTCAGGAATATTTGGCCTGAAATTAGCATCTGACTAACGACTGTTGTCTTGGGACTTGCTGGAGGATACCAACCCTCTCAGTAGGATAAGTGTTAGAGTAAAAGCACATAGGTAAGGTATAAAACAACATGAGAAAATCCACCCTCAAGAAAGGTGTTTCACTGTAACACATATTCAGAATTAATAGAGGAAGAAGGAAATTTCAACAGGAGGGATGCCAAGTGCCCAGCACAGCTCTGACAGAGAGAGAAGCCATTGTGTATCCAATACCTCACACAGCTGCAGCAGTGTAAGATCTCATGGAAAGTCATGTCCTCTCTAGGCAGTGAAAACTCTTCACAAGTCTAAAAAAACTTTTTCCTGTTCTTCCTTTTCTCTTGTTGATGCATCCATCACTGATTTGTTATTTCTCCCTCTCCAGTGGCCACCTCTATCCCCTACTCCATAATAATATATGCATCAAGCATTAGATAGTGAAGGTACATAATATGTTGCAGCTGACAAGCTACTTGAGAGTAAGTTACCAAAGCAAGAGAGATTTGAAAACAGCCTCAAGAATGTGCTTGTCTTTCCAAGACAACACCCACATCCTACTGCCCATTTTCACTCTTCTTTCTCCAAGGTAGCACTCAAACTTTTCCAGCCTTTTTCATGGCTCTTAGAAGTTTGATCTTGAAGAACAGTCACATTATAATTGTTGGTTTCAGATCTCCTAACTGTCACAAGCTGTTCAGCAGTTTCACCTGATGTTTATCATTCAACAGTGAAGTTCATCTGCTGCTTCCATTTCCAGCCAGATGCAGCATATTGCCATCTTTTTTCTTACCTCTTTATCAATTCCTCTTTATTTACATCTTGGAAATAGGAATTAATGAAAGCCCCATGGCTGAAATGAGAGTTTAAGACATCATTTCCATTGATTAGCGGAACTCTCCATTTGTATTTGTGTCATAGCCTCTCCTGTAATACCTTGCTGCATCATCTCTTCTCAATTACAAATACACATCACATTTTACCTTAATTGACACTGACAGCATTTTCCTTCCCACTGTCAGAGTTCAGCCACATCCACCAAAGGCTGGTGGCACACTCGTCTTGGTAACATCTTGCTTTGCTATTGGACTCATCTCTGGTTTAGTCAGAGCCTGAACTGAGGCACTGCAAAGGGAAAACTCCCCGTGACTTCAGTGAGCATCAAGTCTCACTCAAGTGACTGTTCTATTTTCACTCCTGGTATTAAAAGAAAACTTCTAGGAGGCACTGACCTCCCAGACAGGATTATGCCATGTTTATCTCTAAATTTCTTGCTGCCTTTAAAATGTGGATTTTAGGTAGTGTGTTCTCTGCAGCCCACTTCTGTGCAAAAGTATATACCATAGAGCATACACTATAAATTATTAGGCTATGAATCAAAATACTGTAAATACTATTCTATTTCATAAAAATGACATCATTTCCATTTTAAAAGTTGAAGCATCCCTTCCTTATTTACTGTGTGGTCTTCCTTCAGAGTGTTTATCTCCGTGTCTCACGCAGTTGCTAAGCCTTCTATCTGGCTCCACCACAAATTTCATCAAAGTCCATTCAGTTGGGTTTCACTGCAGCCACTTCAGTCTAAATACAGCTTTCTCCATATTCAATATATTTCCAATGCAAAGAAGGTCCAAAAGCTAAGCATTTCAGCATTTCAGACAAGTTAATTTATCCATCTTTTGTGCCATGAAAGATCCTATTGTCTCTGTCACAAGGCATGTAAGGTTCCTAAGAAATTATGCATATTTGTAGCTTTTGGCAGTCTTCTGAAGCATTCATATGCATGGATATTTTTTTTCTTCTGTGTTATTTCAGATGTAACTATTTATAAGGCAGAATTTTGCCAAGCACAATTCAGCAGTGTTAGGACAAAACTCTATGATTATGGAGTCCTTTTTTTGTATCCAAATAAAGCTGTATAGATATATTTATTGGCTTTTAAGCAATAAAATTGTGTGGAATAATTGTGTGTCAACTGTGAGAAATTTTCTAGATAGAAACTAAGCATATTAAGCAATGTCATCTATTTGCTGAAGTTTCAGGACTCAAGATTAGCCACAAGCACTAATTCTATATGGATACCAGGAATCAGGCCATTGAGAACTTCCCAATATATTTTTTCTTTTGCATTATTTCTGTGCTACTAAAAGTAAAATACCAATACTTGCTACTTTTTCTAGACAGGGAAAAAAAAAATGGCAAATAGACTCTGTTATACATAGCCAGACTTGAGAATTCCTAGTTTTCATTACTGAAATACTGTAGCATTCCCATCCTTGTGTCCCTACAACAAAAGATGGCATTACTGATGGCATGGAAGATGGTCAAAAAAATTGCTGACTCTGAAACCATTCCTTGTGTGAACAGCTACTGTCTGGGGAGTTGTTTACCTGCTATCATGTGGATGCTGCCATATTTCATAGAATTATTAACTTAAAGACAAACCCCTCAACCATATTTTAGCAGTGCATTAAGAAATGCACAATAATAGTGGCATCGTGAGTTATTCTTTCCCTTTACTATAATCATTGCCATCTTGTCAAACCCATGGTATAAAGTTCCATATCCATCAAATATAAATCCCTTTCTAGAGTTGTGTATTTGCCATGCTCTGCAGAATCCCAGTGTTCTGAAACGTCTGAGTGGAAATGATGGAATACAAACACTCAACCAGCCAGCAATACAAGACAAAAGGTTCTGATGCCATCAAAGTCCTTTCAATGTCCCTGGCCCCAGGTTTTCTCCACCCCTCTGTTGGGGCTATCCTTGTAGCCAATGAAGCAGAACAATGTTCCTTGACATGCCCAGCTCACTGTCCGGTATTTACAGTGCAGCCAGTGACAAGTGGGCACTTGGGAAAATCCAGATGTATCGGTTCTGCTGCTGGAGAGGGAACGTGGTGGCAGCAGTAGGCAGGCCTACAAAAGGCCAAGTCTCAGATATCCAAAAGCCTTTGGAACAAACCTTTTCTCCATAAGGTCCCATTGCAGGAGGAGAGGGTTTAGATTAAAATTTAGCTGGCTCTTCTCCGAAATGCTATGATCTGATCTAACATCCCACACAGCGCTTCTGGTTTTGCCTGCATTAGCAGCTTGTAGAAAGCATCATCAGGACACTACTTGGAAAGAATTCCTTGCAGTAACAATTTCTGATACGGTACAATTACCGCCTGTTCCCTGCACGATAGCAACCTGGCTTTGAAGTTGTGATTATTTATATAGCAATTACATATGAAAGCACAAAGAGGACGCCAGTCTGAGGGTTTGCAGAAACGAAGTGTCCTAAAGAATCTAAACTAAAATGCACACCAGTACCAAACCGTCTGCAATCCAATTCCATTACAAGATAAACTGGAAAGCTATGATTTGCATAATTTTACCAGCTTTTTAGCATAATGATTTAAGAAAGCAGCTCACATGAAAAGTTTCCTGCTCAAGAGTTATTCTGAGCACATCTCTGAAAAGCACTACTCTTGCCTCAATTTAGATCCTGTTATTTCGAGCCTGCGTTCGGTTCTGTTGTAGGATGCACACAGTGAAATGTGCAACATTTAATTTGCAGCAACTAATAAAACTCAAGCCATAATCAGCATTTCCTTTTTTCCAGAGGAAACATTACACCGGCCTTAATTTTACAGCTGTACAAATTGTTTTAAAGCAATCTGCTCAATTGGGCGAGTTAATGGTATTTAATTTGACCAGGCCAAACTTTCCATGCTGTGTTACCCCGTGAGCAGTCGCGGTCAATAGAGTGTTGGCGTCACCTCGATGCAGCGCTAACATCTTCCATTCTCAGCTGGCTTAAACAGAAAACCTGGTGTCATCTCCCCTCTGAGATAAACCAAAGATGACAGGGTAATAAGTGTTATGTGCACAAGGTAATTCAGCAGGAATTTAGCGTTCTCAATCGATTCGGCTCTGAAGTTAATGCTCTTTATTATCGCCTGGCTTTTTGCTGTGGGCAACGCATTACCTGTGGGCTAAACCCCATTAGCGCGCTGAGTAATGGCACTCCTTCAGTTGCCCCACTTACTTTAATGGGCCTAAATACAGCATAGCACAGAGTGAAGAACTAGCTGGTACAAGATATCAGAATCTGAGCACAAATTGTAGAGTTTTCAGTCCTATTCTAGAAGCTAATATGGCAGAGTCACCACCTTAATAGCCATTTTGGACATGTACAAAAATGATTAAATGGCAAAGCGATAGCCACCACTAATACCTGAGGCTAGACACTACTGCACCTATGGCAAATGAAGGCAATTCCTTATTTTTATGCCTTGGAAAAATGGTGCTACTGTTCCATGAACTTTGCAGAAGGCAACAGTTTCCACTGTGTAACTCACACCTCTGATTACACACAGAGTAATGCCGTTTGTCGAGTGAACAGCTGTCTGACTGGAAAGAGCGTGATGTAAGACATCATTCATAAAGAGGACATATCAACAAAGTATCCTCCTTGCTCAGGAGGACTGCTACTAGGACCCTCCCTGTCAGTGCTACTCGCATCTGTAGATCTCCAACTGCAGTTTATACGTCAGCCAACATTTGCCCCAGTCCAGAGAACACAGTAACAGTTACCCGACAGCACGATGCTCTTGGGTTGTAATTTCACTATACAGCTTTCCTGAACACATTGCTCTGAGCAGCTCCTCTTTAGGTGTTTCTTTTCATCTGTATTAAAAATGCCAACAAGTTAGCCAGTTAAAAGAGGTGGCAATTCCACTTACTGGAGTTACCAGCGGTTCCAACCATGTCTCTAACATAGCTCTTTGCACATGAGCCCACAGAACTTTTGGATCTGCAGATGTCTCAATAAACAGGCCACATTTCAATAGAAATCTCCATTTGGGCTGCAAACAGCAGGACGTGGGCATGCATCACTCCCATCACCACAGGGGCCCTTTTGCAGTTCATTCCACCCTGTTCCTTGTGTTTAGCTCCCTTAAAATTACAGAGATGCAGAAACATGACAGTTTCTCAGAACCCAGAGCTCAAAATGAGACTTATGGCTTTGCAGCCTTATAAAAAGTCTGACAAATATGACCTCATCTCTTTCACAGCCCCTGGGTAGACTTAGATACGTGTGGAAAAATTCATTAGAAACCATGTGAGGAGGGAAGCTAAGTGTGAGTGAAACACAAAGCCAGAGTGGGCTGGAAGTGCTCAGGACCCCTCTCGGGATCAGGAAGGACACCTCTGCTCCCCAAAGATCTGAAAATGTAAACCTGGTACTAAAAGTGAACACCTCATCATGGTTTCGCTGCTGTGAACAGGAGCATCATTACTCCTTTGAGATAGAAGGGATGTGTGTTCAAACCCTATTCTCAAACTCTCATCACCTTCCACGGCCTGGCAGGTCTGCTACTGGGAGTCCGGGGTTGGGTCTCAGTCCTCTTCAGTAAAGGCATTCTGTTTTGGATAAGCATTCACTTAAACAGGAAATGATGGTGTTGAGAGCCGGGGATGGGAAATGGTCAAACTACAACAAAAAGAGATTTTGAAAAAACACCTCTGCTTTTTTTTTTTTCCTTACTATTCCTTACTATTTCTATTCTCTATCTCAGTATAGGGAACCCTTCCCTAAAATGAAGTGGGTTTATTGCAGTGAATGGGTACCACCACAATGAAAAATGGTTTATTGGACACAGATACATAATATTGGAATTTCAGGTCCTGTCAGAGTGGTTCTGTTCAGTAACAGGGTTAAAAGATTTAAAAAAAAAAAAGCCAACAAACCCCACAACAACAAAATAGAGAAAATACAGGAGAATCAATAACTTGTTTTGTTTCAACAAGGGCTGAGGGATTTCTAATCTGCAAGAAACAAATGGGATGAAGGTTTGGAGTTTAGCTCTAAGAGTGAGCCCAATAGAACCAACTGTCAGAACAAAAAGTGGAGCAGAGGATTTGTGAAGTTCTTGTACTGAAAGAGGGAAATGAGAGATGTGTAACACTGCATAAATAGTTCCTAGCACTTGCTGTATGTACCTTTAGATGGAAGCTGAGACTTTTAACAGCCCAAGCCAACAAGATACCCTCCACTTTCTGACTGTTCCTCTCATTGCTCTGCTTGCTTTCTTCCCGCAGGTCAATGGGAAGGACTTATCTAAAGCAACACACGAACAGGCAGTGGAAGCATTCAAAACAGCCAAGGAGCCCATTGTGGTGCAGGTCCTGAGAAGAACTCCACGCACCAAGGTCTTCACTGCTCCTCACGAGTCTCAGCTGGTAGATGTGGGCACTCAGACAGACATCACTTTCGAACACATCATGGCTCTAAGCAAGATGGGCTCACCTACTGCACCTGTATCTGTGCTTGACCCATACCTCCTTCCTGAAGAGTAAGTAACAGTTTGGGGAAGCCCTTGAAAATCCTTGCATTCCTTAACATAGCATGTTAGAATTCGTTCCCAGGCTCACCTTTACTTGCTGGTGAACCTGTCCTCCCAGAAGTAGCCAAGATTCATACACCATTGAACCATAACTCAAAACACTATCATTTTTTCTACATACTAGCAAGCCATTACTCACATGAGTAATGCCACTGGGTCACAACATGGCCTCATAAAGCTCATTTTTTGCTGGCATTTGATGGATAAAGTTATTACTTCTTGTAATTCCTCTCACTGCCTCTTTGGGTTGCTTATGTTTTAACTTTATTTTTTATGGCTGCCATAAATCGTATAATGCTAAGAGCTGCTACATTCTGTTCCAGTGTATTAATTACTTTATTATAACCCTGCAGCGATGTTACTCAAATAAATTATTTTCTAGGAGTAAAATTACTTACCAGTGCTGTCACGGATGTTTTAGAATCAAATTTTAATTATTGTTAATGGTAGTTTGATGCTTTGGTACTTACAAATAAAAATGACAATTATCTCCTGGCACACACACACCACGCCCTCACGCGCTGTTCAAGAGGAAAACGGCTCCCCAAGGAACCCATGCAAATTACCTGTCATCTTGCCACACATCTCCATAACAGCAAAAGTCATAGAGAGGATTCTGAATGTCTTAGTTACTGTGTATGGCAGCGGGATCTAGTCAGTCCACAGTGATACCTGGGTTCGAGATGATTCTGTGCCTGGTGACAGGCAGCGCCAGCATGCACACGTCCTGGCTGTGCAGCAGAGCTCTGGGAGGGGAAGCCCAGAGAGCCTGAGCTGTGAACATCGATCACACAAACACACCCCAACATCCCTGTCAGCGCTCCCAGGAAATAGAACTTGACTAGAAACAGGCACTGATCCTGTACCACTCCTGAGTGGCTTTCACAGCATGTGAAACATTCACACATCCAGCCAGGAACTGGGCTTCTGTGTGCGATGTCTGCTCCGTTCACGACTCTCAGCGCTTGATTACTTGAAAGATGGTTCCATAGGGTGTTACTGCATCACCACCTATTCCCAGCCAA
Source organism: Zapornia atra (assembly GCA_013400835.1). NCBI lineage: Eukaryota > Metazoa > Chordata > Aves > Gruiformes > Rallidae > Zapornia > Zapornia atra. The sequence goes on from VZTU01023562.1 coordinate 127,467, forward strand.
CTGAAAATTCAGGCACAGCTCCCATGTTTTACTGGAAACCTTTAACAAAAGGCTATATAGCTGTTTCACTGGTTGCAGTGAAAAGGCAACGGGCTTAGAGCACTGTGGAGAGCAGGCATTTATTCCTAGAGTACCCACACTGCGTACCCCCAAACCCATTGGCAAGAGGGATTTTTAGTATCTTCAAGTTTCCAACAGCAAAACCAAACACATTAGGAAAACAGCAAAGATTAATGAATAATGAATCATTTTGTTTGCAATACGCCTGTGTAATACCAGCACAGTCCTATCACATAGCCTCATAGTGCCCCTTAATTGTCAGATGTAGCGTCTAACCGCTGGCATCCTTTGGGCTGCAGAGGCTGGACTGAACCATGGAGCCTCCCAGCTTTCCCTACATACTAGGGAAGTCCAGTAGCTATTCAAGGATGCCACCAGCCAGCATGTGGAAGCAAATGGACTCATTCTTTGCTTTCTGTAACATCTCCACATCTCTCCCAAGTTAATCTACCCTGCATACAACTATGTGGGTACCTTCAACAATGAGCAGATGTTTTGTCAATAGCCTTGTGCTTACAAAGAAACACCTACCTAGTTACAAGAGGATTAAAGGGAGTTTACTTTCATCACAGAAAAAATAATTCCAGTGTAGAAAGAAGTGCTCACAAGAGCATAACACCACTTACAACTTCCAAAGTACAGACAGAGCAACTGTTGGGAGAGCTCAGGCTCAGCATGCCAAGAGTGAATGGCCCTGTGAAGAGCGGTGTGTGTCTGAACAGGATTTAAATCATTACACACAGCCTGTGCCATTCAAATCAACCAACAAAATGCTGTTGATCCAAACAATTGGATGGCAAAATATTTTCATAATACTTTATAATTTGATATAATTGTGTATCTAAGGCAAAGTAACAATAACAAGCAGCTAGGCAAGACTGTCTTTCCTTTCATATCTGCAAGTAACCCAAGCCACTAAATACTAGTAAATAATCTAGCATTCTCTCTCATCATGAGCCCTGGTAAATATCTGTCCCCTTAGCTGTCACCTGGTACCCCTTACCCTGCTTTGCCACTATTCTCTGTGTACTTTTTCTCCAAATCAGTTTTACATTCAGACAAAAATCATTAATAAATGCTAAGGCTCTTTACAAGTCTCTCATTCCTCATCAGGTGCCAAATGTTTCAGACTCCTCTTATGCCAGGTTCAATTTTTATTTAATATATTTGTTGGCATGAATGGTATCGTGTATATCATAAACCACATGCAACTTCTTAGTTTGGTTTAGTCCATCATGTTCACAATGACTTGCTGTAAGTTTGGAATGGATTAATGTGCTAACTAGAGTGCCAAGTCCTGTCCTAAGATATACCTTTTTTCCCCAGCCACCCATCAGTGCATGAATACTATGACCCAAATGACTACATGGGAGGAATTCATCAAGAAATGGACCGAGATGAGTTGGAATTAGAGGTACTTACTCTGTAGTAACAATTTCATTTACTGAAAGTTCAACATGTGCATGTTAAGGGCTTTATACTGGGTATAAAGTGCATTTCAAAGCAGATCTGTGCAACAACATTGCTCATTACTTATGCAAACCTTATGATAGCTTTAGCAGTGTGTTCAGCTACGTGCTACGGACTGATAAGCCAGATCTTCAGCTAACAAATTATAAAATAATTAACAAAGTAATTGATTCCATTAATTAAAATCTGTACAACTGTACTGATCTACACTTTATGAAAATCTGAGTGGCAGGACCTGTTTCACACAGTCACAGTAAAAATGGGAGTTTGCCTTAAATATTCTGGAGCGGAGAAAAAGATGCTCTTAATCATATAATTTAGAAATGCTTTAAGTTCACAAGAAAATACCAGAATAGATTTGCCACTATACTAAGCTCTTCCTCCCTTTTTCATTACTGAAAAGTTTCATATGTGTACATACAAAACTACAGATAATAAAAGCCAAACCAGTCACAAAGGTATGCAAGTCCATCTTCCTGCCAAACCTTTAGAAATCACTTGTGGTTTTAGTACTTGCATATCCTACCAGAAGTTCATCTTCACTTTTCTCATTCTTAATTCAGCATGTAACCTGTTCAGCCTGTAAGTTGTGGGCCTTAGTTCTGCAAGATACTTAAGCAGTACTGACCCAATGAGGGGTTTTAATTGTTTGCAATAAATAGTAGTAAAATATCTCAATACTTCTCAATACTGCCAGGATGTCTGACCCAGCCAACCCATTCAAGATTACCAGTCAGTGAATAGTTTACTCTGAGCTTGCTTGCACTTCTGATATCTTAGATCCTGGTCTTGCTAAGGCTTATTTGTCAAAACAGGCAATGCTGACCTGTCTGTAGCTCTGCTTAAATCACTGGTAGATTTATCAGCAGCTTCAATGGGAGCACTGTTCAGTAGTTCTATGAGCACAGAGTTGTTCCCTTCTATAAAAGTGTTTGCAGGATCAAGGACTAAAACCCTATAAAAAGTTTGCAAGCTGTTCTCAAATTCTGCAGATCTGGCAGTAATTCATCTTCTGTATACAAACGCAAATCAAAGTCAGGATAAAATCAAAGTACCAGTAAAACAAACGCTGTTTAGCAGACTTCAAGGCCTTACTTTAAGTGCCTGTGTTTTTTTTCTAAATAAAAGCAATTTCTTAAATATGTTTTCTTAAATAAAAACAAATACAATATAGATTTCAGTCTTAAGGGGAAGTACAGAACAAATCAGTTATTTTCTGCCGGTGTCTTTTCAAAATCTATCTTTTAGGAAACCTAATATTGTGGATAAATTATATTGCTTCCATTAGAAGGTCAACAAGTTGAGCTGAAAACAGTTTAAACACATGCACTTCAGTAGCCAGACATTAATATGCCTTAAACCACAACATTAATAATTTTGACATTGATACAGTACTTGATGGCAAAAGGTGATCAGCTCAGTAACACAGGGAGATGAACATTAGAAAATTCTCTGTAGCCTAATAGTATTTCTTACAAACCACTAAAGATTCTTGTTCAAATTGTAGAGACTATGATCAATGGTAAGGTCAAAGTGCTAACAGGGACTCAACTGGCTAGTTGCTTTTTTTGTTTGCCTTTTGATAGATATGTTTTAAAAGACCACAAAGGCACTGTTTCATTGACTGCAGCAGGAATGTCTGAAGTACGAAAGCCATCAAGTCAGCCTTCTGGGCTTCTGCGTCCATAAAATGTGCTCTGAATTTCAATCAGAAGCTCCTCATCTGAACTTTTATGGTCTGTAACTGACCGGTTAGTGATTTGTAACAAGTAAAGGAGACTAAACCAGTGAAATATGCAAGTTCACAAGAAGTTCCTAATGTAAATATCCGTAGGAAGGAATTTAGGCTGACAGCATTACCAAGATGCCAAAACTGATGTGTTCTCAGTTTTATCTCTCTACATTTATCTTAAAATTGATGACTCAGAGGTAACTGCCATATATCCCCTCCTATGGAAATAAATGCATGCCATTTCTTTTCTTTTGAAGCTTACGTGCCACAAGGAAAGAAAAGACTAAATCCTGAACTACTCTTTTATTATAAATTAAAAGTTCATTCATCCTTCACAGAGGCCCAGCCAGCAGCCATGTCAGGTTCATAAGGGAAGAATAATGTCACTCCAGGATTCCCCAGCAGCGCTACGCGTTACTGTGTTTATTCAAACACGTCTGTCCAGCTGTCAGACACGCAGCCCAAGCACGGGGCTTCCTCAGTGGGTGACTTTGCTCGGGTTACAAACGAGCAGTCTACATCAAAAAGGGGCTTGTTCTCTCACATGTCATTTTCTGGCTTTACCCTCTCCGATCTGCAGCTCATATGTAGGTCTTGCTTTTGAGAGGAGAACGGCACTGAACTCAGGAATGGCTAGTTGAGACTAAGCACAGCTTAGAGATGTAAAACTACCTTAAATGTTTGCCAAGAAATCTTACTTCTGATAATCTTGGACAGCAGTAAAACCTTCACTTAAAAGACTGAAGAAGGACAATAGATTCACTCAAACAGCTTTTTGCCCTCCCAGCACCCAGCTCGCAGTGTTCCCAGCATGAAACCACAACATCTGATCAGCAAAGGCAAACACAATGAGCACCAAAATCCAGGCTTCAAAATTTGAAATTAATACACTGCCCTTAGAAAACCATAACTAGAAGCTGAGTACCAGGGTTTCAAGCTCTCCCCTTCGCTGTGCTTTGTTACTTTGGTGGAAAGTTGTCTTTTATTTCTCTCAGAATCTGTTTGCAAGGGAGAGGAGGCGAGAGGGAACTGCCTAAACATGGGATCAGAATAGGCTCCATCACAGGCACTCTGCAATTTTTATTCCATCCTGCCTGTAAAGCATTTGAAAGTATCATTCATGCAAATACATTTCTTCTCAATGGAAAAGTCCTGCTCCACAGGGAGTTGCACTGATCAGGAGCTTCTCAAGGCATTAGTATGTCTCTGAAGACAAAAGACATCAGCCCTAGAGGTCCCGCTCAGGCAGTGACTGAATATAAAAGGTTTAAAAAGCAGTATCTTCCTTCAGCTTCACAACTGTCCTTTCTAAGACAAGTATTTGCTTATTCTTTGTTTGGAACAAATCCAAAGGTAGTAAAACATTTCAGCTTGCTGACAAGCTAATACTGAAACGTTGTCCTCCCTTAGCGCTCTGAACCACTTCAACCTGGCTTTAACACCTCTTACTGCATGAGAAAGTGGCCCTTCAGCCATCTGGCAAAGAGCCTGGGCATCCTTCAAGTTCTCATACGTAGGCACCCTAAGCCCCTTTTCATCCGGAGGGAGATGCTCTTTCCCTCAGCCTTCCCCACCACTGACGAGTTAAGCCAGTCCAGCTTCTGTGGCCCATCAGAGAATTCCCATCACAGAGCTGGGTTCACACAGAAACCTTCAAATAGATTTTTACTTCATCTCTAGGACAAAGAATTTTGGAAAGCACACCTGGTTTATAAAGTTTTCTTCTCTAAAGTGGAGGGGTGAGGTTTTTGCTTTTTACCCATGTAAGTGAAGAGACAAGTGCAAACATTGATTTATTTAGCTTTAAGACAACAAGAACAAGGTTTTTCCTCCTGCTGTATAAGGATCAGTTGCCAAAAAGCAGTGAGAAGGCCTCACACAGCGTAAGAGGAAATAGTTCTTATTTCCCTGACACCTTCAAATGGAATAGGAAAAAGTGAGTCCTGCTAGTCAGGTACCTCAGAAATCAGCACAGAAAAAAAACCCCAACACTTTTTACAGACAAAAGGACAAGGTACTTATTGTGGAAACTTCAGATAATGCTTTCTGAAGGTTTGAACTTTTTTTACCTATCACTGTCTCCTCATTTCAGGTTTCTACTGCTCATTTCTGTCTCATTAGAGAAAGGCCTTTGTTTTTCATAAATTTGCAGACAGGCCATAATTTTAAATCAGCAGTACAATAATTCAATAGCCTGTTGCAAATGAAGGCCCTTCTGAGCTTAGAGAGGTTAATTTACTATTAGCACTTTCTCCTAATTCATTATTATGAGCGGTCACAGGAGTAATGTCACAGTGCATGTTCATTCCTTCTTGTCTGGCTGCAAATGCCATATGGATTTTGGCAGCTAGCTCCTGGAGCCCTCCTTGGCTCTGCACTGGCTATGGAGCCAGCAATCTTTGGGACAGTTCTCTCATGCAGGCTTTGTTTTCAGACAGCACACAAATGCTCCTCTTGAACATCTCTCGAACTGTCACTTCTGCCTGATCTAAAGCAGCAGGGTTTGGTTATCTGTGTGTGTAAAAACTGTATGACATATGAAATGCCTACAGTTATCACATTAATGCTGTATTAATCGTGCTTTGTAGATACCACTGCCTGTTAACTGACTTCTGCAGATCAAGATCAGGCGTTGAGTAACTCCAGGGTCTCCCTTCTGCAGTGCAGGCAGCTGCTCTGTTTCCTAATGGAGTTTTTACTTTACACAGAGTTCACTGCAGTTGTACCTGAGCCCCAGCTGCACTAGATATTCCTTCCTCTCAAGCCGGTGCGCTACACTGGGCTAATTGGGAAGAGCGTGTGCCTGGCAGGGCCCTGGCAGCAGCCCGGCTGCCCCTGTGCATGCAGAGGCAGTGCCGAACGCTGCTGGCTTCCAGGATCAGCCCTCTGGGCTCGCCAGACACACCATGCTGGACAGAGCAGCGAGAGGTGGCAAGTCCTGTGGTGCTGCAAACACATGACCTTACACCTTCAAAGTTCTCTAGGCCCACATCCCTTCCTAGAGTTTAATTAATTCCTGGTGCAATTAATTTCAAGTTACAATAATACCTGTACTTGCAGGTGCCAGTTTTCTGTTCTGCTTTTCCCTTTTGTGTATCTGGGCATTCTACAGACTCTGCTCTGAACCTGGGAAATAATCTTTGCTTTGAAGACCCTGCAGTTGGTTCTTCAACTCCAAGTGGAATTGCATGCTTTTATCTCTCCTATAGTTCAGACCTTTATGATTACATTAAAACTTTACTGACACAGAGGGCCATAGAAAGCAACAGCTCCTGTCTTTCAGTACACAAAATTATCATATTTGGATAGAATTAAACCCACTTATTCTATTTCTACCAAGGACTAGAGGGATTGTACCCAAGGGTAAGTCTGTCAACTGATTACTCATAAAAATTCAGGTTCAAAACACCTGCTCTAAAGAGTTTTCATTTGCTTTGGCTTTTTGCTGCTTTATTTGTCAGCATGGTTTTAAGCAATATATATGTTTTCCTTTAAAAATATATAATGTTTAATTTATCAGGTGATTTATTACCTTCTAGTGCATCACAGGTGATGTCTCAGTGTGTTTTAAATGTAAATCCAGACTTACTTTTTAATTATAATAATACTCTTCATAGTTGTACAGTGGTGGAAAAACACCTATTGTTATTCAAAACATGTGGCAGGTAAGAATGAAACTAACAGATTGCTCCCTCCTCTCCTTCCACTCCAAAAGGTGCTGGCAAGTGCTTTTGCTCACACAGGATTTATTTAAATAATGTTCAAGCCACAAGTGGTTTTGTTTGTTTGTTTCTGGGGGTGGTTTTTAACAGTATTAACATATTTTCACTACCAGTACCAAAAAAAACCAACAACCCCAAAACAGTATAATGAGCTACAACACTAGTTTCTTGCCACATTTTCAAATGAGTAAACTATATAAAAACTTTCCTCAAGACATGAAAGCTTGCTAAAGTGTGCAGGAAATAGTGGAATCATCCTAGGCCTGGACTAGGCTCAGTGTACAAATTCCCACCTTGTCCCTCATTCACACCATGATTAAATGCAAATAAATACATTGACTGCAGTGGTGTTCCTGAGGATCAAGTGAGAGCAGAATCGACTCCACTTTGTCTCATCTCTTCTTTTGAAGAATTCCTATCTATTCTCTAGAAAGCTCCAAAAGCTTTAGAAATCTGGGGAAAAAACCCCACTGTCAAAGCATTGTGTTCAAACATTTAAGTAACAAAAGGAGGAGAAGAGCAGCAGTTCACCATGGATACTATTGATTGAAACCATTTAAATACCACCTGAAATGTCACTGACATTTACAGCTACGTTTCTTTAGAAAAAAAAGAAGAAATTACACATGTTGACAAGTAAATAACATGAGATTGCTGATCCTGGCAGCTGTCATCTAGACATGCCAATAAATTATTCATATCAGCTGGTTTTATTGTCTTGCCCCTTAGAAATGGCACAGCTCAGGTCATAACAGAGATGTTCAGAGATATTGAGTTGTGCTATCAGGACTTTTCCCCTGGTATGGACAGGTCCAAGCGGAAGCACGCTGTTGGGGTCTGCACCCTTGGGCTGGGACACCCCTTGGATCCCTTTGCCCCTCTGCCTGGTCCCACTCTTTCCCTTCACAGCCATGGGGCTTGATCTCCACAGCTACCTCCTTCATCCTGCCTGGTGTCGGCTGCGGAGGAGTGAGGCCTTTCAAAGCCTCCCTTACTGCCAGGCACTCTAAAAGAAGTAAAACACAGCAGCAGTTACTACTACACCTGTACCTATGAAGCTTCCTGGCTTCCTTCCTTCCTCCCTTCCCGTGGCAGCATCCTCAGGACTGACAGAGCAGTCGCAATAAGCAGGTGAAGCCCGTAAGGCTCCCAGGATGTCCCTCAGAAGCACAGAGGCAGAGCAGGGAGATGCTACACGGGTGGCTACACTGCACAGCAGCCAGGAGCATCCCACCACAGTGTGTGGGAATCTCCATGGGGCTTACAAACCTTTATACCAAGCAGTGTCACAAAGCAACAGCAAACATAGCAACAAAACCACTCATGTGAGGTCTGTGTGGCCAGAAGGCACAGAAGAACACAGATTTTTAAGATGATTTCAGTCTCTGGGACTAGCAAACACCACCAAAGAACAGCAGAACAATAAACCACGACCTGCTAAAACCAAACCTTGGCAAGATATTGAAGTGCTTACTCTATTTCTAGTACCAATACCAAATGCTTTGCTGACAGTATATTGATCTTCAGTCACACTTTTGAGAGATTCATTACATCATTTCATGAAAATTACACAAGTTAAGCTAATAGAGTATTATGTTTTTTCTCTGAAAAGCCAGAAAATTTCCCTGCTTATAAGGAAATACATATCAGCTCTGGCAAATATTGAAATCATACTTTGTAAGTACTTTAGTGTTTGAAGTCTTACCACTACATGAAATATAGGTAATTTTTCTTTTTTAAGATCAATAAAAGGTCTGTTCTGAAAACGACTTCATATTGATTGAAGGGTCAAAACTGCCCCAGGTATTGATTGTCTGCATATAATCACGTTTTGCTCAGTAAGTTAACCTCGTCTACAAGTGGAATGAAAAGAGATCCACTATATCACTTAAGCAAAATATTTTCATTGTATTTGAAAAATTGCTCCCATCAGTCACCAGTGTCTCACTGACAGTGTATTTTCTTTTCCCTTTTGTGTTTTGTATGTTTTTTAAACCCCAGGAAGTGGATTTACATAGAGTGAACAGCCAGGACAAGCTTGGCCTTACCGTGTGTTACAGAACAGATGATGAAGATGACATGGGTATTTATGTGAGTGAGGTAAGACTGAGCTGATTTCTGCAAGATACAATTTGTCTTTTAAACTGCAGCGCTGGGCATTCAAGACATTTGTCTTCTGTTTGTGCCATGTTCAAAAAACAGCCAGAATGCAGTAATGGGAAGAAATCTAATTATTTTTCCTTTTCTCTAAACTGAGTGAAATCCTGCATCCACTGAAGTCAGGCTTTGTTACATTCACATTCAGTGTTCAGTTCTCCCCTTAGACAGACTCAGTGTTCAACTTCAGATGCTGCTTTCAAAGTATCTTTAATATATTCCCTTTTAATTTTTGTTCTTAATTATCTCAGAAACAATATACATGGGGGGAAAACCCACAGATTTTTATCTGCAGAGATTTGAGGGCCATTTGTCTGTGGTTGCCCCCTTTAATGAAATAAGTAGCATTTTATACATAATCTTTTTATCATGCAACATTTCAAGTTAGTAGCAGCAGTTTGGGGAAAGAAACTCCTAACTAAATTTAAAATCTGCCATTAAAATGCATCAGGACATAATCCTTCCTGTTCTGTATGCAAAAACTGGTTCTAGGCTGAGGATTATGTTGTAAAGCAAATTGTTAAGTTATGAGGTAACTGGGTATCAGGCAAACTCAATAAATTTACATTTTATCATGACACATCTTGGGAAGAAATGTTTTGGGGTTTGACTTCATTGCTTTAATTTGCATTTCACTTTGACATAGGCAAGGAAAAGTCCTGCAGTCCCTAAGCGAGGTGGAGCCACCAGATAGAGCAGCAAAGCCAGGCAGGCCAGCTTGCAGCATCAGTCATGTTGCCAATGCTGCATTTTAAAATGGGAAGTAAATAGGGAGCCCTCAAGGCTGCAGAGCACTCACAGCTCTCTTCTTTTCTAGATCGACCCCAACAGTATTGCTGCAAAAGATGGGCGACTCCGGGAAGGGGATCGCATTATCCAGGTAGGTGTAGAGATGGCTGAAGTTCTGCTGGCACACAGTCATCTCATGGATTTATTTCAGTAAGAATTTTACAAAAATGCCTCTTCTAACTACATGAGGCTTTCTCTTCCAAGTACAACAACCCTATACCAGAGGGGCTTTCCCAGAAGCAGTTTGCCTTCTGCACAGACATTAACCCAAGGAAAGAATCACAGCATCACAGAATCACAGGGGTTGGAAGGGACCTCGAGAGCTCATTGGGTCCAACCCCCCTGCCAAAGCAGCTCCCCAGCTCATATTACATAGATAGGCATCCAGACGAGACTTGAATATCTCCANATTGCCCCTTGTCCTGTCCCCACAGACACTGAAAAGGGGCTGGCCAATTCCCCCTGCGCCCCCTGCCTAAGATATTTATAAACACTAATTAGGTCCCCCCTAAGTCTTCTTTTCTCCGGACTAAACAGTCCCAGCTCACTCAGCCTGTCCTCATAGGGGAGATGTTCCAGGCCCCTAATCATCTCCGTAGCCCTTCTCTGGACTCTCTCCAGGAGGTCCCTGTCTTTTCTATCCCAGGGAGCCCAGAACTGGACACAATACTCCAGGTGGGGCCTGACCAAGGCAGAGTAGAGGGGGAGGATCACCTCCTTCGACCTGCTGGACACACTCTTCCTGATGCCCCCAGGATCCCATTGGCTCTCTTAGCCACCAGTGCACACTGCTGGCTCATGGCCAACCTGTCATCTACCAGGACCCCCAGGTCCTTCTCCACAGAGCTCTTCTCCAGCAGGACATCTCCCAGTCTGTACTGATACAGTGGGTTACAGGTCCACACCCTGTTCAGCACCTGGGGTCAGCACCCACAGCCTCCCTGGTCCCACACTGGTGCTGTTCCTTTCCACCCACCAGACCTGGTGTTATGATTCTTCTCCCACTTAACTCTCCTCCAGTTCTGGTACCATGGGTCTGCACGTCACACGCAGAGGTGTGGAACAGCTTCACATACCCAGAGCACACACTTGGCCAATGCTCATCTGAACACCACGGCTGGAGATGTGAGCAGGGACTGCCTGGCCTGTGCTGCACTGGGATCTACCAGGCATGCAGCTCCCAGCAGCGTTTAGGTATCCCTACAAAAGGATTTCATTGCTTTGCTCTTTTCTTTAAAGATCAATGGCATAGAGGTACAGAACCGAGAAGAAGCTGTGGCACTTCTCACCAGTGAAGAGAGCAAGAATATCTCCTTACTTGTTGCAAGACCAGAAATTCAGGTACTGTAACAACAATAAAAACCACATCTTGAGTCTTAACTAGCCAAGTTGCTGTTCTGTAGAAAGCAGGACTTCTAAAGAATTTTAAGCTACTTAAAACCATATTTTACAGTTTGACTGGAAAAATATATCATCTAAAATAATGGAATTCAGCAGTCATGGCACTTATATATATATTTTATATTAAAGGTCAATTTATAAGATGTTTGGTGATTTATATATGCTGCAATGCTATTACAAACATCCATGCTAGGTATTATGGATGGTTTCAAGCCATAGCTTGAAAAACATACTGAACTCTTAATTCCTATAGCTATTGATTATTCATTCATTAAAACACCTATTATTTAGCCCTACATACACCATCTCTTAATGTAGTTAAATACTGTCAAGAAGCATCCTCAGCTGTAATAAAAGGTTGAGCCAGATCCCTTTGTAGAGCAGAGATTAGCACAACAAAGACCCTGAACAAACAGCCATGAGCACTATTGTTTGATCTGTCTCTGCTCCTGGAGCTCTGAGAGCAGCCCTTGCCAATGCACCTGGGGACACAGGGTCAGGCTCATGCCTCTCCTGTTAGCTGAGATGTGTCTGATCTTTCCCTTGGGGATACCTGAGCCTGGGAGTTAAAAAAGAAAAGAAAAAGAAGTCTTACAGATCCCTAGGAAGCATTTTTCCCCTCTGGCCCTTGATGCTGCCTCACAAGTGGTGCGTTCAAGCTTCGGGCTCTGGAGTGGTCTGATCCATCCTAACCAAGTCACGCACAAAGCGAAACAGCTCCAGCTCTTAGAAGTATTTCCACAGATGAAAAGTCTGGGTTTGTTTCATATTGCAGACCCAACCATGCTGTTGGAGATGCAGACAGTTGGCAGGGATACCAGACAGCCAAACCCCACACTTAGCACAAGGAGATGTGTGCTCCTTCCCGGGACACAGCAGCACTGTCACAGGAAGGAATCTCCTAAGATTTTCCCAATCACTTTTCACCAAGAAGGCACATCATTTATGTCAATCTTTATTCTTTTGACAACATTTCATTTGTTTTTTCCCTCCCTTTTCACACAGCTGGACGAAGGGTGGATGGATGATGACAGAAATGATTTTCTGGATGACTTGCACATGGACATGTTAGAGGAACAGCACCACCAGGCAATGCAATTTACTGCCAGCATGCTTCAGCAGGTACTGCTGTTCTGTTGGGCAATGGGTGTCAAAACTTCACATTGCACTCAATATTCCAATATTGAGCTTGACTGAATACACTTAGTGTCTCGAATGACGATCGAGGCTACATATTACATGACTATCCACAATCTTCATCTCAGGGACCAAAACCAGTTTAAGACGTTACTTTTTGTACTTTGCCCCTTATGACAACATGAGCAGAGTTCTTAGAAATCCACCAGTCTGGCCGTGGGCACTGAGAGAAGTAAAAGCTAGGTGTATAGCAGCTATAGCAGGCAGAGTGCTAATCTACCAAACATCCTGTTCCACATGCATGCACATACTGAGAACAGACTGCCTCCCAAAACCTGCATATCCAAAGGGAGAACTCAGGCAAACGACTGAAAAATGTTCTAAGTATGGGGAGAAAGTCAAAGAAAAAAGTTTTTACAAAGCAAACTTGATGGAGGGCTACAGATTTGAGCCTGTATCCCCCCATCATCCTGCCACAATTAATGCAAACATACAGGTTCATGAACAGAATTCCAGGCTTTGTCTTGGTCTCTCTATAACTCTGCATTCCTCTGTGGGAGCCACGTTTTCTGAAGGGACATATTTCACTTTGGCACCGCAGTGGCATTGGATACTTTTGTGCACCTCCCATTGTTACCATATGACTGAAAAGCAGACCTCAGGTTCTTCTGAAGAGGTCGTCCACAGCACGCTGTGTTTTCAGTCTCCAATTCTATGAGCTCTTAATAATATTCTTTCCATAGAAGTAAAATACAAAGATGCAGAAAGTATAACAGGTGACAGATTAAGAAAGCTATTAAATAACAGCCTGAGATATTTTACATCCTTGCAATAATTTCTGTGTTGTCACTTTTGCTGTTAGAAGAAGCACGAGGAGGATGGAGGTACCACAGATACAGCCACCATTTTATCTAACCAGCACGAGAAGGACAGCGGCGTGGGGCGCACAGATGACAGCACTCGGAACGATGAGAGCTCTGAGCAGGAGAACAACGCGGATGATCACACCACCTCCTCCAACACTTTAGGGAGCCAGAAGAAGCTGACATACAGTCATGACACCCTGGGAAGTGGGGATATGCAGTTCAGCAATGAATCATTTATCTCGGCCGACTGCACAGACGTCGACTTCCTTGGCATCCCCATAGACGAATGCGAGCGATTCCGGGAACTGCTGGAACTGAAGTGCCAGGTCAAGTCTGCCAGCCCTTACAGTCTGTATTATCATAACAGCACGCTGGATATGAGCAAAAGCGACCAAGAAAGTGTCGACAGAGAGCTGGAGATGCTGAATGAGGAGCTGCGCAATATCGAGCTAGAGTGCCTGAATATTGTGAGAGCTCATAAAATGCAGCAGCTGAAAGATCAGTACCGGGAGCCCTGGATGCTGCACAACAGCGGGTTCCGCAACTATAACACGAGCATCGACGTGCGCAGGCACGAGCTCTCAGACATCACCGAGCTCCCCGAGAAGTCTGACAAGGACAGCTCGAGCGCCTATAACACAGGCGAGAGCTGCCGAAGCACACCACTCACGCTGGAGATCTCCCCCGACAATTCGCTGCGCAGAACTGCAGAAAGCATTAGCTGTCAAGGTAATGAGGGGGCAGTGGCATATAATGTCTCCCAAAAGAATTTATTTGCTAGCTCAGAAAGTCATGAATCCAGCACTGGTAAATGCCATGCCTCTGCTAAAGATCCCGACCTTGGCAAGCAGCTGGAAAACAAGGAGAGAAAAGCCAGCGATGGAAGCAAAAGCCCTACTCATGGTCAAAAACCTTCTGGCTCCTACGTCTCCCCGTACCATCACTCTCCGTATAAGCACGCTCATATTCCCGCCCACGCACAGCACTATCAGAGCTACATGCAGCTGATCCAACAGAAATCAGCAGTGGAGTACGCACAGAGCCAAATGAGTCTGGTGAGTATGTGCAAAGACTTCAATTCGAGTCAGAGCGAACCCAGGATGGAGTGGAAAGTCAAGGTCAGAAGTGACGGGACCCGCTACATTACAAAGAGGCCAGTCAGGGACAGGCTGCTGAGAGAACGTGCCATAAAGATTAAGGAGGAGCGCAGTGGTATGACTACTGATGACGATGCCATCAGTGAAATGAAGATGGGCCGTTACTGGAGCAAGGAAGAGAGGAAGCAGCATTTAGTGAAAGCGAAAGAGCAGAGGAAGAGGCGCGAGTTTATGATGCAGAGCAGGCTGGATTGCTTAAAGGAACAGCAAGGTGCAGAAGAAAAGAAAGAGATGAATATCATTGAACTGAGCCACAAAAAAATGATGAAGAAGAGAAATAAAAAAATATTTGACAATTGGATGACGATCCAGGAACTGCTAACCCACGGAACAAAGTCACCTGACGGCACACGGGTGTACAACTCCTTCCTGTCAGTGACTACTGTATAATCACCATTGGTAAACTATGTACATAAAACACTACCAGTGGGGTAGAAATCAATGCCTCGTTCAATGTGGCAAGATTTTTGTATATAAGATACAGTCATCGAGTTTATAGTTCAAATACTGAACTCCACAACTGTGGGTGCCAGGATCTCCATGGTAAAGTGGAGAGGAAGCTTGCCCATCTCCTTCAAAGGCAATATTAGCAGTGCTTTTTGGAATACTGATTGTACTTTTTTACTTGTTACCTTTCACATGAAGTGTTTAAATAACAGAAATGTATTAACCATACTTACACAGGTAATTTGCTTAAACTATATTCATATTAAAAGGTACCCAAAGCTTTTCTTTACCTTAAAAAAAAAAGGAAAAAAAAAAAAGCAAAACCTCCCACAAAAGCAACTGCACATATGTATTTTGGGTGAAACCATATTTTGTGCTATTATTTTGCTCTTGTTCACTTCTTCACAGAGTGTTGTTTATCAATATTTAGCTCAAGGTTTAAACTCAGAATTAAGTCATTCTCTTGTAATATTTAACATTTATCACACAGCAGTTCTTAGAGTTATGCTCAACACTGAAACATTTTTCTTTTTAAGGTTTCTGAAGAAAGCATATAGGTTTCATCTGAAAAGCCTGTAGCAAAGTACACTATCCTGCAGCTTTAAAGGATTTTAAAGCATGTTTGCAAATGTTGCAACCTATTGAAGAAATGTGCATGTACAGCTAATTTGTTTATAAAGACAGTTTGTGGAATTTGAAAAGCCCATAGTCGTAACTGTTTGCTTTATAGATTTGAATGTATTGAATTATAAAAGCAGTTTCATGAAATCATCATTAGCTACAAACGTTAACGAGTAAAATGAAGTAAAATAAATTATTGTTTTATATTTCAAAACTATTTTAAATTCTTTTGAATCCCTTCTGGTGTCCCAGCATTGAGTATTCTTTCCTCAAGCATAGCTCCTGTGGTGCAGGAATGCCTGGGGAGCCAAACCCAGCAGGATAACCTGCATCCTGACTTTGGGGGGAATTTGGATGGAGGTTTTCTTGAGGGAAGAGAGAAGTACAAGGAGTATCAAAAGTCCAACCAAGCAATGCCTGTCTTTGAGTCACAAGGCATTTAAGATGACCTGTGTGAAAGAAATTGGATTCGGCTGTTGTGCTTTGTTTTGTGGTTTCATAGTGGTATATAAACCTCACCTACAGACTTCAGCATGGGTTTGCATTAAAAACAGCCAACACAAATTAAAGCACATAAAAACTAAAGCACATAAATATATGAATTAAAAGAGATGGTGAGGAAGACAAAAGCTGAATGTCAAAGAGGTCTCACACTGCTTGTTTTTTATTTCTAATGAAGAATTCAGATAGAAATTGGAATATTCTGCTGGATTAAGTAGACTCAATATGAGTAACTCCCAAACTCTCCATTCCCCCTCTTCGTTTTCCCTTGCCCCCAAAACCCTTCTAAGTTTTTGTTCTGGACTCTTCTGTTGTAACTGTACAGAGCAAAAATTACAATGATAGTGAAAAGCTGGAGGAGGAGAGATTAACAGCTTCTCAGTGCCTTTTTTATCTATTATCAAGCAGCAAGCAACAGATTTGCTTGGGGCTTTTTCCACTCCTTTTGTGGATTAGCACTGAATTTACATTGAATGTATGTCTACTGTATGCTACAGTAAACTCATTTACACACCAAATAATGCATCTTCAGCCCATGTAAACTGTCACTGCCCCCTGAAATCTCAGTACACCTCTGTAAATTTATCTTCAAATGGTGTTTTCCCTTGGGGTAAAGTTCTAGTCCTACTGTAGTCTGTGAAAGATTTCCTACTGACTTTGTTAGAGCCAGGATTTCACCAGACATACCACCCATCCATTACCATCACGAGTGGTACAGTAGGAAAGACACACGCGTTTCACAACACACTGCCCTCAACATAAGATGCTTGCTATCTGTCTCAGATAGTTCACAGTCTGTTCCTCCCAGTCGCAGGTGTGAGAGCCACAGCAAAACACTGCACCTCCTCAAGGTCAGAAATTCACATGCAGAGGCAAAGCTATGATTAGTGTGGAACCACAATCCTTAAACCAGGCATGAAACTATAGTTAAGCCATCTTTAGCCTACCTGGAAGTATCAGTAAGATTTGAGATGCTCAAATGAGGAAGAATTATCATCAAGGTGTTCCTCAAAACCAGGCTCCTTTGGAATAACTTCCCAGGGAATGGCTCCTTTAGGCATCAGGTACCTAAGTGCTGAGCATTGTATGCACACGTGTAACAGCAGAGGCGTGTTTGGGAATTCAACTGTGATGTGTAGATACTACATCAAAACATCAACCATAGAAAGTTTACACTCTTTGAGATGTTGAAATAAAATTATTCACCAAGAATTCTCCTCACATCTTTTGAGTTTTTCCTCACTAAACATTTGTTATTTTGGTCAGTTAAAAATCACCTCTCTCCTTTAGTATTATGATTTATTAACTAGCAGCAGGTCATGGAATCCATCAGTTATCCTGGAAGCCCAGGCAAAAGCTTTGAAAGCTGCTGATTTTCCTTATCCTTTCTCAGTCAGAACACACCCTTTTTCACTGCCTTGTTGAAGTACTTAATGCAGTGTTGAAAAGGAAGATTTTGGGCCTTTTTATTGCCCACAAGGAAACATTGGAAATTACCCTAATGTTAGTCCAAACCTGACCTCATTACAGTGAAATGAATCCGGCTGGAAAGCAGCCTTTGATGCCTAGGAGGAAATAATTCATCCAACTGCTTTTCTAAAAGTTGCATTACAGTACAGTGCTTAACAGATAACTGAAATGGTTGTTCTAGTTGCCTGTGGGACAGCTCATGTAAGGAAGCTCCATGCAACACTGGAGATGGCATCGCCTGCCTTACTGGAGGCTCTACCTGAAAGCCACGGCTCTCCACCAGCTGCAGAGCAAGAGAGCCATCCTCCCAGCCTGGGCATGGGGTCCTGTCCCACAGCAGGATGCTGACTCAACTTCAACCCCAGATACTCCACAGGGATCAGCACTGGGAGCTGCGCTCCTTCCATTGAGGAGGCTCATTCCAAGTGGTTTCTGAAGTTCATTTAAACTTGTAAGGAGCTAATGGGAGTGTTTCTCACTTGAAAATGTAAATCTCCATTCCCATCCTCCTCCTCAACCACTTTACTGAGCATAATCCCAAGCTTGGGTGAGAACTGAGCCCCGAATAACACATCTGCAGGGAGAGATCCTGAATACACAAAGGGGGACCAAACAATTGCCAAGCAGCCCAAGAGGTTTCACCAGAGTCTCTTAGAGAGCACAGCTCTCTCTTAGCGAGCAGCTCGGGAGGCTTTCAGCAGCCAATACCCATCCTGTCCCTGCTTTTGCCATGGCAGCAGTACATGGTTACAGCAGTACATGGTTACAGCAGTACATGGTTACAGCAGTACATGGTTACAGACCAACACCTTGGGCCCCATCCTGCAGGGATGGGCAACCAGAGGTGCCAACGCTACACCCAGGGTGGGAGGTTGGTGCAGAATTAGCCCTGACTCTTTGCCACGAACATAGGCTGTGTGTCAAACTGGGGTCACTCCCTAAACTGCAGAACATCTCCCAGACATGAGGTCTATAAAAGTGTGAAACCCTCATTTGCAAAGAGGGTTTAAATCAGCGTGGAATCACAGAGCTTAGATGTGCACTGAAATGGGAAAGCCCTGAACCAAACCTAACAGCATTTTTTTGTAAATTAAAAGAAGAGAACTTGCACATTAGGGATGGCAAATAAAATGAGGTAAGACTACATATTGCCTAGGGACTACTGGTTGGAGAACTAATTAGGATTATAAACTGAAAGTATGTAAATTAACCAAATATAATTATCTGCTAGTGGCCTTTGGAAATAGGTTACTGGATACTTGTTAGCAAAATTGCTCAAATGCCTGGAAGCCATACAAAGCAAGCCATAAGCAATTTAAACTCTTCTTTTTGTGTTATTTTCAATTGTTTTTCAAGCATTCATTGTATTAAGGATTTATTGGAACATTAACTAATTAGAGAGGAAACTCAAAAAAACAAAAGAAAGACAGAAACTGTCACAGCAGATGCTGTACCTCCATCCTGAGGCCCCTGGCTTTATTAAATCTGAATTCTTTAATGTGACAAAATAGCAAAGATTCTGTAGACAGCAAAGCCTCTGTGAGCTTCCAGTCAGGGATGACCTGGGAGAGCAGTGGCTTTCTTGTGTGAGTGCAGCTTCTCAGCTACACAGGGTTTATGAAGACATGGTCACTGCTGAAATGCAAACATGCAGAGTTAATGCCCCTTCTCTAAGTGTCTGTCATGACACCAAGCAGTATTAGATTCAGGGGCTTCTGTGGGGAAAGCTGCTCATTCCCAGTTCATGTCACTGGAAGCCCAAGATTGGCCACTGGAGAGACTGATAACGTTTGGGGGTGCAGACAGTGGCATTTATTATACATGGGGAAAAATAAAGGGGGGTGACATAAAGGTTAGCTGGGCTGATTGCTGCTCAACCACAAAGGCTTAAATACACAGGCCTTACACAAAGCCCACTTATGTCACCTGAAAGGCTCAAGCAATCTCAGACCATTTCAAAATGGACTATTAACTTAGATAGTTAATTACCCTAAACTGTACTAGTGAGGTGTATGAACAGAAGGGCAATCACAGCTTCCCATGTCAGCCCAGAACTTGATTTTCTGCTGCTAACCACATCTCCCAAACGCCTTCCAATGGTCACTGCTTAAAAAAGACATGCTAATCATCCTGCAGCCTTGCTAACATACTGCTATCCCGAGCTGTATCCCACCAGAAACTCCAGGAGGTCTATGTCTCTATGTCAGAGCTCGTATTGCAAAATACATTATGCAACTATTTCTGTTGCAGGCCTGATCATAAACCATCTAATGGCCAGGTTCACAATTTGGCACACACTGCTCAGTGTGTCAACACCTCCTGTTGGGTCCTAAACCTCCTTGCTAGAACCCTAAAATACCCAAAACACAGGGGACATCCTCATTTCCATAGCATAAAAAAATGCCATTGCCTCCTATGAACACCAGGTAGAAAACTCAAAACCAAAATTAATTTAAAAGCTCCATGTCTACTCTGATGGATTCAATCTGCCAGTTTTGAATACTGGGAATTAACACTTAATTTGAGTTCTGTTACATATGCTAGTACAACATGATGGATCTAAGAGCAGAATTTCAATGCTCTTTACTGATCAGAACCAAAACAGGAAGAAAGTTCTACCAGTTTCCTATGAAAAACTGTGTCACCTTCTGAGGCACAGAATGTTTCTTAGAGGAGATGTAACAAAATCAGTTACTAATGAAAACAGTCACCTGTAATGATGCTCCAATATTATAAAAATCAGCATAGCTTCACTCAAGTCAAAGCCCAAATAAAAATCTGGGCTGATACCCTGACTTTTTCCTTCTATGTAAAAATTGAAGTAATTTTTAAAAGTTAACTAAATTTCTCCACTGCCTTCTTCAAGCAACTCCATGTAAGCATCACAAATCAAGTTAAAGCAAGCCCTAACAGCTCACACCTATTTCTACCAGCAGATGATGTTGGCTTTAGGTCACATGCTTCTCACACTCTACTCCCATCTCTCCTCTTTCTGGGAAAAAATGAGTCAGCTAAGTCAGAAAGGGACCAGAAAGAATAATGCCCACAGCCTTTAAGCTGGGTTTGGGCCCAGCTATGACTAGGGATCAATTACATAGAAACACAAAGAAGGGAAAGGGAAAAGGGAGAAAAGAGAAAAGGGAGAAAAGAGAAAAGGGAGAAAAGAGAAAAAAGAAAGAAAAGAGAAAAAGAAAGAAAAGAGAAAAAAGAAAGAAAAGAGAAAAAAGAAAGAAAAGAGAAAAGCCAAGTCTGGTTCTGCTTATATGTCATGATTTTGTGTTTAGTTCTTAAGGACCAAAAAAGGACTCAGTCCATCTCACATATGATAAGCATGTAATATTCCATGTAAAATTATAAATCTGCCCTATTAGGACTAGAAAAATCCCCTAAGGACTGGAAATGTTTTCATTTCCATGGCATAAAAAGATGAAATGGCTTGCTCTAAAACCCAGGCACAAGATTTTATTACAGAATCCAAGCCCAAAGTACAACACTTGCCCATAAACAAGGGTCTGAAATGAAGCTGCTGACAAATCCTAAATTCCAGAAGTGCAAAAGGGCATGATAGCTTCGGTGGCTGGGTCATGGGCCACTCAGGCTGGCCTGGGGAGCTTGGTCTATCCTTTTATTTTGCCAGGGAGGAATTTTAAAGGTAATTTCTTTGACAAATCGTCCTTTTTATGTTAAGCAACTCCAGGACCATGCAACAGGGAGCCCCATTAACTGAGAATAAGAACTTCTCTCTAAAAGCAAACTCTCGTTGACCCTCTCTCAAAGAAAAGACTTTTTCATATTGGAGCACAGGCCTCCCAGGTGTCAGGGTGAGGCTTGGGCCAGGTGGGATTCCATTGTCCCTATTAGGAGAGCTTGCTTTGATTTTCGATAATCCATCCTTCAGCTTAGCCAGGCTTTGTTAGCTCAGAATGCCATAAACAAAGCCTCCCCAAAGGCAAATCCAGCTATAATCGTTTCATAAAAGTCAACCAAAAGGCTGCAAAATGAAGGCACCCAAGGTTTGTCAGATTTCTGCTTAGCATCCAACATTTACTAGTCCTTAGGGCTCAAGGTAGCAGCCAAAATAAAAGCAGGAAGGTCACATCCAAACAATTTCCATGAGAAACACAACTCAGTTATGCCATAAGGTCCAGCAAGTGCAGATGCCAAATGTAACAAAAGCAAAGCCAATTTTATAAAGCTATTCCAGAAAACATTTCTCTGCTTTGCTGCATTTGAACTCTCATTCAAAGAAACTCCTCAGGCTTCTCTCCACAAACTGAACTCAAGGCAGAGGCAAGCACTACATGATTGTTTGGTAATGAACTGATGAGCCTTTTTCAGCATTCCTATTCCAAAGTAACCAAAAAACTATCTCTAGTAAGGAAAGACTGGCCTTTGCTGTACATACAAGCACACAGCTTTCTCCAGGGTCAATATTTTTTCAATGAGGCTAAAAGTTTTTGCTTCATTTGTTCTTTTCAGAAGTCTTTGTAGTCATCTCTGCATCTGTATTACAGGATAATTGAGGCTGGAAGTAACCTCTGGAGATCATCTAGTCCCATCCACCACTCAAACACACCATTATCAAGGATTGTTAAACACAATGCAAACAAATAAGGTGCCACAGAATGCAGATCTAAGGCAAAACCCAAAGGTGCAATAAAGCAGGCTCTGGAAAGGGGGGTTAATAGTTTCAACACAAGCTCTGCCTTCCTTCTCCACAAGGATTTCCTGACAGACATTATAGCATCATATTCTAGTCCTGCCAGGCGTTGCAGTAAGCACCTGAAGTACCAGCTTTCCTCATGCAAACAACAGCAGGGTCTCAGGTTTTAGGAAGGTTACACGAGTGGTCCTTGGGCTGTGGGACAGGGCAGCACCTGTATTAACAGGGTCCTTTGGATCCCAGGGCCCTGGAAAGCAGCACAGTGGCCCAGTCCTTGTTGGTAACCCCAAGTACAGCTGGTCAGCACCGCTGGTCCATGAGGTCAAGGAGTGGGAATGAGGGTCTAGGGTCATGCCACAGAACTGCTGTACCACAGCCCCAGATGTGGGCACACACGAGAAGGAAGTTGTGCAAGGCTCACACTTGACATGCAAGACTTGGCAGATGGTTTTGTATTTATCTCCTTAACATATCTGCACTGGAAGCAGCACACACACCACATGCCCAGAGGACAGAGAAGGTTCCACACCTCGAGGCGTGCTCACAATGGTATTGTTCCTTTGAATTATTCAGGCTGGGGAAAAAGTCACATTATTAAGCAAAAGTAATAACCACCACATAACACATCTGCTTGTATTTGTGAATCACACATGTGCCAACTCTTCTCCTTCCTTAGTCCCAGCACAGTTTCTGCGTCCTTTGCCTAAGTACAAACAGCACCAGTCCCCCAGCGGAAGCTTCGCTTGACTTGATGGGAGAAGGAGCAGACCTTGCTGAAGAAAAGTAGCTTCACTCATCAGCATAAATAGCTTATTTATCAAATGAGAAACAAACCCAAAGCTAGCAAACCCTTTCACCATGTTTTACAGTAATGTAGCATCTGTCGCTTTCAAAACTAAGTCAGAACAAATGTGGCCATTTCAGTTGCCTGCATGTGGCTGGTGATGAGTGCAGAGAAATATTTCCAAATTAAATGGATGAACATCCATGTGGCTAAAGTAGTACAAATAGGACCAGGCACAGCTGGTACTTTGTCTCCTAACATGGAGATCAGTGCCGTCAGCAGGGGCGCGCCAGCCCAAAACGCAGTAACTCTGCTAAATAACAAGTGCCTGCCAAAGGGCTTGTATACTCCCAGCACAGCTTTAAACCTCAAGTTGTCACCATCTGAGGCAGCAAGGTTGCCTTAAAGCAGTTCAGAGTCTCAGCCTCGCCACTGTAGGAGCAGGAGGTCTGCTTCCAACTCAGGTTACCCATGTGCCAACCTCCAAACAGTGGCAACGGACCCCAAAGTGCCTCAAAACATTCTGCTTTTGAACTTGATTCAGTGAAAAGTAATCATGCTGAATAGATTGGTATAGGTGTAGCTTAAGAGACAATTAATACAACTTTAATAGAAGAATTTTCATAGTTTTAAGAATAGGCTAGTTTAAGAGAAAGCTGTAACTGTGTGAGCTGCTTGTGAGAGCAGAGCAAAACGTAACCATAACAATGCAACAGTCACAGCCTTGAAGATGAAGTAAGAATTGGTGTGTTTTTAGGAATAGATTAGTTTTGAATTTCAACAGAATTTGGCTGTGATCACATCAGCTGTTTCATGAAAGCAGCTACAAAACTTAACCATAATAGTGCAACAGCCTTGAAACCAGAGGAAGCAGGAGATAGAGGAGTCTTAAATAATGAGACTAACGACCAATTAAAAGACAGAGGATATCTTGTTTTCAGTGAAAAACTAACTACTCTGTGCAGGTGTTGGGAGCCCAGACAAGCATGGAGAAACCTGTAAAGAGCATGTGCTGAGAGAGAGGAAGACGTCCAGCCTTCATCCCTGAAGACCACCAGAAGACCCCCTGAGTGTCCCTGAGCATGCTCAAGTGTACTGCCAGGAGGGGAGGTGGGAAATGCATTCAGTTCTGGCTCCTCTCTGTGAAGCTGAGTTACTACCAGCATTTATCAGCTTACAAAGAATAACAACTTAGGTGAAAAGCAAATCAAACTTGTTCTGAAGCTGCTAACTGTGCTGAGCCTTTGGAAAGGAATACAATTAGATTTGCATGAAGACTTTTTCTGAAGGATGTTTTATTTCGTTTGATAGTCATGTCTCATCAGAGACTAAAATGAATCCTAGAACACCCTGACACAGAATTAGTCTATTTAAGGATAAGCCTGGATTATTTGCAGAAAGCTGGGAAAACCCAGCAAAAGTAAGCCTCTGCCAACAGCTGGCTGACTAGTTCTGAAGGGGGAGAGAGCTCTTGGTAAATTTACATTCCAAAATACAGTGGATAAACAGAAATTTAAACTGATGCAGGGTATGAAGTGGCTAGGAGTCCTTAGAAGTTAGTTGGAAACTCTGTAAAGGTAGTGGATTTTTGATCAGGCCCACGTGAATAAGGAAAGCAGAAAGATTAGGACATACCCTATCAGAGCCTGGCAACACCACAAGAACCAGCATAGTTAAAATCAGATCAGAATTTGACCTAGAATGTATTGCTAGTAATTTCCAGCTGTTGCTAAAGGAAGCCAGGCATCGTCTGCCAGGAGGTGAATGATCTATAACCATGAAGTCACCATCTCAGATCATTCCTATCCTGACAAGTCTCAACTGAAGCTTTATTTTCTCATTGGCCATGTTTTATTGATAAACGAGTCCTATTAGTTCATTGTCTTTCTACCCACTCACTTGTAGACAGGCCAAAGTATTGACAAGCAAGGAGTCCTCCCAGTGAAGACAAAAGTTCATGGGTAGGGCCCCACTGGAGGAATTTCCCAGGGAGTGTAGGCAGACAGAAAGCTGCTCTGAAAAGATTTTCCACTGGAGCTTCCAAAATCCTCCTGAGTGACCCAGGGGATCTTTACTATCCCAGCCCAGAACTGAGCACCACAAGGGCTAATGGCAGGTATAGCTTCAAGTCATCTCTTCTTTAAGCCCAAATCAAATTGCTGCTTCTGTTCAAGAGATGACCAGACTTTCTTTGCTCAGTAGTGTTTGTCCCTAACAAGCCAAACACTGTCCTGCCCTTGCAGTGCCAAACATGGTGTTTGAGCTTGAATTGAAGAGGAGAAATTTTACTGGGGGAAAGGGACAGGATAAGGAAGGGAAGTAAAAAATACTGCCTACCCAGATTAGAGCTGCTGTTTTGTGAGTAGTGAGATGACCACCAATACTGCCTAATAGCTGAATCTCAGGCTGTGAGGGGTTTTTTTGCTTTTTATGGCTGTGTGCTTCATGCCAGTGTGAGCTACAAACCATAGCTTCAACCAGAGAGTTATGAGATCATCAGACACTGTGGATGATGAGCAAATAACAGCAAAAAAGTAATGAATAGTATATCTTTATGTCCTTGCTATTAAACCCAAAGCTATAAACATTGACAGTCCTAAGAGTAGCAGTTTCTATTGTCATTGATTAATGCCTTGTTTTGAAGAACAAGGAGAAGGTTAAAACAAGAAAGAAATGAAGAGGTTTTTTGCTTCTCTCAATCTGAAAAATTACATTGATTATTTTAGGTGGAACCTACATTTCTGGGACATTTTCATGGAAGGCATAATGCCTAGCAGTGCAAATACAGATCTTTTAGGGCCTTTCAAATCATACCACAAAGCACATGTTAAAATACTAATTAACCAACGACCATGCTCACTAATGTGTACAGTGCAAATTTGTTTCTTATATCTTTTCCATTAGCATAACTCTCAGCTGACAGTGCAGCCATACCCACCATGTAGTCACTGCAAAACAGGGTTTCTTTTAACTCTTAAATAACTATTGCCTCAAATACTTAGAGGAAAAAAAGTCAACCCAGCTAAATCAATGCACAAACTTTGCAATTCATGCAATTCATCATGATAACTAGTGATATAAAGATGTCTATGGTAGCATCAGAGATGCAGACTATGGCTTAAAAGTTAGGCAGAAGAACCTTCCACACCTGCCACAACCTAGAAGATAGAGGCTCTTCAACTGGCTCCATCCACTGTAATACCATGTTTTGTCTCTTCCCACCTAGCTACAGACTGAGAGGATTCTGTTTCTCCAGTCCAAGCCCTATCCCCATGTCTGGTTCCAAATGGAAAAAATAGGGTCAAGACACTCTTAACATTTCTGTAATGCTTCCACCCTCTTCCAACCTGATGAGAGAAGTTTCATTTCTGCTGTTCCTGCTCTGATGAAACGTTCATACAAACGTGTGCTGAGAGAGCACAAGAGACTTGCACAATTCTTCCCTCCAGCACTGATCTCCCTCACCTGAACTCCTCTTTTAACCTCCTTTCTTTGGCCCCACACATACACAACATCTGATAACCACCCAGGAAATCCAAAATTGTGTCCTCTTGAGATTTCCAGCACAACAGAGCCTAGAGGTTCTCTTTTTAATCATTTTAGATTAAAAAAAGAAATACAGAAAGGAAAGAAAAGATCTAACTCAAGCTATATAAGATGGCAAGTCTGAGACTCAACAAAGAGGTACATCTGGGCCGTTTTCTTGGGGACAGACACTGTGCTCTTAAAATACAGTACATGGCATTGCTTCAGCATTACACGCAGCATATTAAACTGGCAGTCCATCAATCCTCCTGCCAACCCACTGACCCTGCTCCCATTAAAAAGGCATCAGCTCTTCCCTCTATTGACACTGGCCATTCCTTTTTCTCAAACCTCAGAGCCCATCCCTTCAGTTTAGACTCAGCCCCCATGGCATAACACTGCTATTCTCCAGGTAGCCACCCTGGGCATTAGCCCGACTCTGCAACTCCACAAATTCTCAATGTCTGTTCTAACAAACTCAGGTAAAAATGAGTCTTGCTCCATAGACAAGGGTTGAGAAGACGACCTTTTTGGTGAAAAGCCTAATATTTTTCCTGAACTGAATGAAAACCCATTCCTCCTGAACTCCAGAAATGCTCACTGTGCAGCAGTGTTGTATATTGTTATTTACGTGCACTATTCTTACACTGGGAGCAAAGATGCCCAGCCCTGTGGACCTTTGCCATGGCTTTGTGCTACTCCTTAAGGGAGCTGGTGTGATGCTTTCTTCTTTCTTTTCTTTTTTTAATAACCTGGATTGTTATTATTATTGCTGCTGTTGTTGCTAAAGAGCTCTAGGGGGAGATGTGGAAATAGTCTGTTCCCTTGTGTAATGCCTGAAATCAAACCAGAATACATCAGGCTGACACTGCCTGCCTGTTATTGCCTTAAAGCTAGTTATTAAAAACAAACAAAAACAATTGCTGCACCACACCATATTCCACCTCCCCCAGAATGGAAGGGGTAATTTAATCTAGTGGTGAAAGACATACAGGATTCAGGACTCCTTTACAGTGACTCGGGCCAGCCAAGATCACAGCACGTACCCCAACCTCTTTGGGGGATAAGAAATACAGAGACTCCTCAGCTGAAGAGGATCCCACCTGCTTGTGCAGTTCTGTCTGTACACTGTTTGCACTGGAGAAGGGCTAATTCACATGGTGAATTTCATCTTTGCAAAGGTTAAACAATTCCAGACCACTTTCCATAAACACTGCCTTGTTCTGATAGCAACACTGGGCAGCAGTGCACAGCATTGCCATTGCTTTCTGGTGGAAAAGACCACAGGCAATGGGATCTCTCTGTGGCTTTAGGGTGACAAACCTGAGTGTTACGCTCAAGCCTGTGCACTGTATTTCTGTCCAATGCCCCCTAGTTTTGCAGGTAGCAGGAACATTAGCAGAGACACAGCTCTGGGTCCTTACAATCAGTTCCTTCCTTTAAAAACAACTTTATTTTAATTCAACACTGTACAAAGAGCAACTGTGCTGCTGTAGCATCTACCAGTCATGACATCTGTTCTCTGTGGGTCCAATATGCCAGCACACAGAGACCTCAGGGATGCCCACAGGCAGCCTCTCAAAGTGGTGAGTGACTCAGTGACATACAGTAACTGACATGTTTGTCTACAATTTGCTGTTATGCCCCTTTCAGAAGAGCAGAGCAGGTCTGATGGATACCTCTGGAAGGAGGGGAAGGTTTTACTTCCTTTGTGAGCAACTGAGGGTGCCCACCAGTCAAGAGGCAGACAAGCTACAGGGAGTTCCCTCTGGAGAGAAATTCATGATCCTGGGTTGTAGTCCCATAGGTACCTGACTTCAAGTACAAAAGCCTTCACTGAAGAGTTCACTAAAACATGTAACACATGCCTACCTCAAAAACTCTGGCCATCTCAGGATCTCTAGGACTTTGTTGATCATTTTGGAGAACCTGCATGGATAAACACAACCCCCTCCTTGGCCACCAGCACACCATGCTCCATCTCCTGTCTAACACAGAGGAAACAGCAGCTCAGGGCAAAGGAGAGGGTGGGCTCGGAGGAGGGAGAGAAGAGGATTTTAAAAGCTAGAAATTAAGCAGTTTCCTTCCTTATACAAAGAAATCAAGCATGTGGTAATTTTTAAATACTTTGAAGAGTCCCACAAATCCTTGAGCATGTGATCTGGTTAGCCTGGCAATAAATGAACAGGAAAGAGGGTGTATAAAAACAATCAAGTGAAGCACTGAGGATAATAGCAGGCAAACACAAATCTCTGCAAACTTTAAAGAGCCTGCTACTCTTGAAGCACATATAAAGGATACAAAGCTAATCAGCCATTTAATGGACAATCCTATAAATTAAGGGACGATGGAAAGCTGGTGTCTGGAGATAAATGGATTTTCTTTAAGTGTTTGCAAATTTAGCAAAGATGGAGCTGGCCTTTGTTTTCTTGAAAATAAAACATTTGGAGAGATATTACTCTGCTACCAGCAATGAAATTTAGAGGAAAACCACAAGTAAATAAAGCCTGACATCCATGTTATGTTAGCTGCACTGGAGAGGGCTGGTCTCACTGACCCAGGAGGCACTGTCTAGCCCGTTGTTCTGCAGCAGTTGCAGCAGACACCAGAACACAACACCTACACACACACAAATATCTTCAGGGATTTTCATCATAAGGAAAATAGTTTTTTTTAAATTTCCAACTTTGACCCTTGCCACAAAGATGAGCCCAAACAAAGCCCAGGATGCTGCCACCACACAGGGGATCTGGCAGGAGGTCACATTTCAGAGAGATCCAGACCAGCACAGTGAGTGGGTAACACCATTAAGCATACAAAATATTTTAAACAGAACTGCCCTCCCCTCCTAAATAACTGAGAGAGGACATGAAAGCCAGAAACATGCACGATGTGACGACAGCCTGAGAGCAGGTGCTGGGACACAGCTCTGATCGCCCCAACCCAGAGCCCTCAAAGCCATTTACTTGGTGCTCAAGTGCTCCTACGTTCAACATTTACTACTCAGAGTAATGGCAGCACCAAACACACATGTGAATCTTCAAACAAACAAGCAATGGAGCAGACCAGGACATAGGTCTAAAGACAGCCTCAGGGCTGGCAGAGGATGATCCCCCTCCCATGGTGCCATAAAGCACCCGCTGCACCAGGCATGCTGATGCAAGGTGGGAATGGGAGAAGGGATCCCTTTACTTTTCCAAGTTTCTAATTCCATGAGAATAATGTCTTTTACACTATAAGGAAAGAACAGTAAGGACAGTCTGAGTTTTTTCCAGTAAATTTGCAGTGAAAAATCATTTGCTTGCCAAAACACATTGTGGGTTTTGAGTGGATGTACTTCCTGATGCAAACTTTACTCATAAGAGAACTACAAGTGGGCACAGTACAGCAAGGCATAAACCCAAGGGTGTTCCCACTGCTATATCCACACCTCTCAATTAGTCTACAAGGATATCTCTACCCTGCTTAAATTACTCATATAAGGCCAGCAGGAAAAATACATTTCTACTGTTAAAATAGCTGTTACAAGAGGGAAGGTTCTGGTTTTGTCTCCTCTTCTGGTGACTGTATTCTTAAATTTTCTTCATTGGTAATAATAGAGAGTGACAACAGAGGTTAACACTTAATTCCTGATTACCTATTGTATGTGATTATGATGCAAATTTTGCATTAAATAGGCTTACAAATTTGAGAAAGTTTTGAGCTACATCCTAGGAGACAAGAACACAGAAACCTAAGATGCTCAGAAGACTTTTCCATGTCCCATGACCCACCTTGCTTGTTAAAGCAGAGAGAGGAAACAGCTGAGAAAAAGGAAAAGGGTTTGGACTTTTCAAGCAGTTTCTTTCAGACTGACTTTTAATAAGTTTGGACTGCTAAAACAGCATCTTGACAGGCTTGTCACATCTGTGCTATTACATGCTATAAATCTGTTTTTATTTATATTTCATGTGCATTATAAATCTTTCAGATGAACAGTGTGTACTCTCACAGCACCACTACAGAACCCCTGCTCTATAGTACTCCTAACTGCATTCCTAAGAACAGTAATGCCAGTCCCAGCCATGGCAGCTTTCTCCTGTTACCACTAATGCTAGTTCTGGCAGGCACTGTTTTAATTTGAGATGTTTTCTCTTCTTTTGGAGGTCTAAGTGCCAGTATTAAAATAGAGAAATACATAGTTTGCTACGTTGGCTCTTTCTCTGTGTATTTGTGATTGTAACTTGTGGGATTCAACTTTTTAAAAGAGCAAATAATGGCAGGCCAAAGGGGATGGATTAAAACTAAAGGCAGGAAGGGTTAGATTAGATATTAGGGGGAAGTTTTTTACAGAGAGAGTGGTGAGGGGCTGGAACAGGCTGCCCAGAGAAGTAGTGGATGCCCCGTCCCTGGAAGGGTTCAAGGCCAGGTTGGATGGGGCCCTGGGCAACCTTGTGTAGCTCCAGGCCTGGAGGTTGGTGGCCCTGCCTGTGGCAGGGGGGTTGGAGCTCTGTGATCCTTGGGGTCCCTTCCAACCCAGACCATTCTATGATTCTATGAAGAATATTTTTTAAATACACCTGAAGTACAGTGATTCCTCCAACAGCTAAAGGACAGTCACAAAGATATGCTGCTGCTTACATGATAGCTGTAGAATTAATAAAAAACAACTTCAGGAAACGTGCATACAAATTATTTCACTGGAATAGTTATAGAATAATAAATTCTGAGATTCAAAATGTGCTTTCAAAGCCTCTCAAACCTTCCCATAGCATCACATCATCTGAACCAGTTTTGGACAATGTGCTGTAATCATACAAGGATCCATATCTGCAGATGATGATGTACAAATCCAGAAACTAATGTTGCAATTATTTGTGTGCTGTTTAGAAAGCAGCAAGCTCACTACCCACAACGTGCAGGTTTGCAACATAACCCTCCCTGGAGAAGCAGACATCACCCTCTGCTCGCTGCCCTCACACAGTTCTCAGGGCACTGGGAAGAACCAGACCAAGCACAGATACAGCTATTTTGGTGGAAGAGAAGCCCAGAAGGTGCAGGAAGGCCTTTACCTTTATTACCTTTATATAAAGAATTTCTCCTCCTCCCCCTGCCCCTCAGCTTGGAAGGAGCACTGCCTAGCTAATGAGAAGTCTGAAGAGTTGCAGTCATCTCTGTGAATCACCAGCTCAGCCAACACTACTGTTCAGTATTCTTCACTGCCAGCACCAAAAATACAGGTTTTCTCCATGATAAACTCCTTCTAAAATACCAGCAAGGCCACTCTAGGGAGAGCTGTTATCATGAAATAATTATGCCCTTTTTTGATATGAACACGTGGCTGCCCCTTCTGGATCAGAGCGACACCCCACATGAATTACAGCAGAACAAGGTCTCCTCTTGTGCTTTCCTTTTAGAGGCAGGAGGTTTCCCATCCTCCTCCTCTTGTATTTTTAGAAGGCAATTCAGGCACCTTAGCTAAAAACGTGTTCAAAAGAATTGTCAGAGAACAAACAGCTGCGACTTTGTTACTCCACAGCCATCTGTGTTCATGTATTTTTAATGAATCATTTTGGCTATTCATTCACACAAAAGTTGTATTTGTAGATCCCCTTGCTATCAGGCAACCCTTTCACTGCTGAGAGAATCATAGAATCATAGAATCATAGAATTGTAGGGGTTGGAAGGGACCTCAAGAGATCATGGGGTCCAACCCCCCTGCCAAAGCAGCCCCCTATCTCACATTACATAGATAGGCATCCAGATGAGACTTGAATCTCTCCAGAGAAGGAGACTCCACCACCTCCCTGGGCAGCCTGTCCCAGGGCTCTGTCACCCTCACTGGGGAAAAGTTCTTCCCCATGTTGGTGTGGAACTTCCTGTGCTCCAGTTTACAGCCATTGCCCCTTGTCCTGTCCCCACAGACACTGAAAAGGGGCTGGCTGATTCCCCCTGCATCCCCTGCTTAAGATAATTATAGACTTTAATTAGGTCCCCCCTTAGTCTTTTCTTCTCAAGGCTGAAGAGTCCCAACTTACTCAGCCTATCCCCATAGGGGAGATGCTCCAGGCCCCTAATCATCTTCGTAGCCCTTCTCTGGTCTCCCTCCAGAAGATCCCTGTCCTTTTTAAACCAAGGAGCCCAGAACTGGACACAATACTCCAGGTGGGGCCTGACCAGGGCAGAGTAGAGGGGGAAGATCCCCTCCTTTGACCTGCTGGACACACTCCTCCGGATGCCCCCCAGGATCCCATTGGCAGCTACATGGCAAGAGCTTTAGTACATCAGGGCCCAACAGCACGTGGCAAGTGAAGAGCAGCAGTGGGGCTGCCTGCTGTGGGCAGAGGGACCAGCCTTTCACAGCTCCACTATCCTTCCCCCTGCAGTTGGGTTTCAGAGACAAGTAACTCAAACTCCTAGGAGAGCAACCAAAATAGACTCAAAGACAGTGTCAGCTGTACGTGAGGAAAGTACAACTCCAAATCCTCATCACTTGCACATGCCTTTACCCTATTAATCATCTCTAGGAGTTCACATAAATACACACACATGCAGTAATGCCTTATATATCTTATTGTGGGTGTGTACTTAAATTAACATATTTAAGGACTTATCTAGAACACATTGATATAACAAAACTTCTCTTTTCTAGTGCAGTAGCAGCCATGGGTTTATGAACCATTGAATAAAACAACCTACAGGAAAAAAGAAAGAAGGAAAAAAAAATTGATCCTTTGGCTGTGGCTACTGGAATGTAATAAATGGCTCTTTGGTGGGGATAACTGAGCACATACTGCAGTGATTAATGTGAAAAGCTGGGTGGTTTATAAACTGTTTAACAGAAGAGAGCAATATGGCATGCAAACCAAACTAAACCAACCATCAATAATTTAGGCACCCTTGAAAAGATTTACAAAGATTTATTCCACATGTAAATCCTCTTTGCTGTAATATCAGAAAAAGGACAAGGATTTCTCTGGCTTATTTTTACAGAACAGAATGGAAATGCCACTTCAGAAAGAGCAATGTTCCACTTCTCCCTCCCTCTAAGACATCATAGAGCAGCTTCTTGGCTGAAGGTCTCCTGAATACTTTGACAGTGAAATTGTGTTCATGGTTTTATAGCAAATATATATTTACAGGGTGGAAATGAATACAATAGTGGAGGATGAACACCACAAAAGTGGGTCTCACTCATAGCTTCTGAGTGCAGTATTCCCTGGTGAGCATCAGCATTCACAGCAGTGCCTACATCACAGCTTGGAGTGGGCTCATGTGTGCCAAGCCCTGAGCAGCGTGGGGATCCTCACGTCATCGATCCCATACAAGAGATGAATCCAAAGCCTGGCACGTTCCAGCAAGCCCAATTCCATGAACAATTCCTTTGGTCAAGCAAGGAACTGTTATTTTTTCATTGCTCAGACTATATGCCAGGACACAACTTGCTGAGGGATGTCTTTCACTAACATGACAATACCTGCTGTTTGCTGTTCCAGTCTAGTAACCAAATACCACAGCTCAATGGGGAAGTGCTGGGCCAAACCTTCCTGTCAATACTCCAGTGATTAAATCTAAGGATGTGGAAATTTGTCTAGCAGTTAAACACAATTGGATTTGTCTTTCCAGCCCTGTCTACCACTGCCAAGCACCACGTATTCCTTAATTTGAGCTCCAATTGCAAAGTCTTTGGAATCCTGACATACACAAATCAATCCATAAGATCCAGCATGTCATTGTTTTCTCTGGGTGCCCTGAGGTTGCTCTGTAGAAGTCAGGCCAAGTTTAAAATGAATCATCACAAACCAAAACAACTTGAACTGAACCTTATGCCACCACATCTTCTACAACACAGAGACTCTGCAGCTGTGCCATTGGCGGGGGGACTCAGGACACTGTACATCACAAGCTACACACCACGGCCCTCTCCCAGTTCAGGCTGCACACTGGGTTATACAAAAGCACTGGGGGATGTAGCCATAGACACGTGCTTTAGGTGCTGCTCATCACAGGGGGCTAAAGTAGAAAAACACAAAGCAGCATTAAGACCACAGTTGGCCAGTATCCTAAGAGCTTTGAAGGTAGATTCTTTCTATATAATGATTTTAGACATTCACCTCTGTTCACCAACACAGGACAAGCTCTGTATGGAGTTCATCCTCTGTTCACCAACACAGGACAAGCTCTGCATGGAGTTCATCCTCTGTTTACCAACACAGGACAAGCTCTGCATGGAGTTCATCCTCTGTTCACCAACACAGGACAAGCTCTGTATGGAGTTCATCCTCTGTTCACCAACACAGGACAAGCTCTGCATGGAGTTCATCCTCTGTTCACCAACACAGGACAAGCTCTGCATGGAGTTCATCCTCTGTTTACCAACACAGGACAAGCTCTGCATGGAGTTCATCCTCTGTTTACCAACACAGGACAAGCTCTGCATCGAGTTCGTCCTCTGTTTACCAACACAGGACAAGCTCTGTATGGAGTTCAACCTCTGTTCACCAACACAGGACAAGCTCTGTATGGAGTTCATCCTCTGTTCACCAACACAGGACAAGCTCTGCATGGAGTTCATCCTCTGTTTACCAACACAGGACAAGCTCTGCATGGAGTTCATCAGAAACAGGTAACACCTTCAGCCTGAAGGCAGTGGTGTCCCAACGCTTACACACACTTGCAAGAGTTCCCAGCTGTCCCTGAAAGCACAATATGCCCAAGTCTCCTTTGAAGGCTTGGTTCATGGGCAGAAGAACAAAGCCTTGGGATTTTACCCTTTTTTTATTGCTGCAAATGCCAAGAAAAGTTTAAAATTAATAGCAACCAGCATAAAGTGGAATAAGAAATAAAAGAAACATTTACTGCCTTAGATAGAGGCCTGTGCCCCTGACATTTCCATATCAGGGCAGGATTCTCTCTGCTTTAGTAGCAGGCAAGCATAAAACATGCTCTTACTGCAAACACCATGAATTTTTCTGTCCTTTTAAACTTAGCTGTGGAAGGTTGCATACTATAAAAACAGAGAAAGAGAATGGAAGACTCTCATTCTACATAAGGCAATTACCAGGGCTGTCAGCAGGAGCAGGATTTACTACATGGAAAGGGTAAAGGGAAAGGAACGTGCTGAGAGTTCTGAAAAAATTGAAAAAGACAAGGTTGCAAGATGTTTTGCCAACCCCAGATCTGGTAGAGGCCATAGAGCTGTAGAGCAACCTCCAAAACCCCAAACACCCACAGACCTTTATGTGTACAGGTGATATCTGTGAGGTGCACAGCTCTTTCCAAGCTGCTCCTCTAACTGAAAACGTGGGACCACAAAACCAGATGCTGTGCAGTTCTGAGGTTATCCCCAGATATCCTCAGTTTTGTCTTCTGCAAGACTGGAAGCTAGGATGGCTGGAGAAAGCATCTTCCATGGAGCTCCTTTTCTGGCTTAAACAGAGATAGCCAACTATAGCTGAGATAGCTTAAACTGGAGAACAGATGAGGTTCTGTCCAACAAATCTCAATGCAATTAAAAGTCCTTGTCAATGTAACACTCTCTTACTGCTGCCATTTTCAAAATGGCAAGAGATTAAAAAAATCTAACTTTAAAAAAATACTGGAAAAATACTACAGTTTGGGCATGAAAAGGCACCCAATCAGCATTACAACTTGGAGAACGTGATGCAGACTAAAGAATAAGCACAGAAACCTTTGGCAAACTCCCAAAGAAAGCAAATGCATTGGAAGCCTCAGCCAAATAAACTTCTCACTGGAGTAAAAAGGGGGAAGAGCAAGGGATTTATTTTGTGTAGCATGTGTTGGTGGTTTTTGCTCTTTTTCCCCAAAGGATCCTCACTCAGCCACAATTGGTGAGGAAAGCTGGAAGATGGTTTAAGTCTGAATTGGTAGTTATTGCTAAGACAGCCAGTATTGGCTGTCTTATTTTGGATTGTTTTATATTCTGGATTGTCAGCTGACTCAGGAATTACTGTCCCTGTAGACAAATGGTCATCCTTAGCACAAGATATACCTGGTGCTCATAGAACCATAGAATGGCATGGGTTGGAAGGGACCCCAAGGATCATAGAGCTCCAACATAGAGTCAGTAAGAAAAGCAACCTCTGAAATGCAGTCAGAGAGTCACTCTGAAATCACTTTTCATTTGTTAAGCCTTTGTGATGAAAGATGGTGGGTAAATATTAACACCACTGCTAAGTACTTGTATTTCATATCCCTGCTTGAAGCAAGTTTTTTATTGCTGAGTTGTAACTGCCTGAAATTAACACCTTTTCCTGAAAACGCTGACAGATCATTCATTGTAACAGTGCTACAAGGCACAGCACATGGCTATAACCTAATGCCAGGCTATTTAAAGCAGAAAGAGAAGCAAAATACAGCCCTGGGTGTTAACATTAGCCAGCTAGCCCTAGAGCAACCCATCCCCTTTACAGCCCTGCACACCTCCCTGGGGTGGGGGGGGGGTGGGGCGGGTCACAGCTCAGCTGCCAAAGGAGGGCAAAGACCCTCCAGCTGCCAGCACTTGAAAAATACCTGCTATGGCTTGGCATTGCTTCTTTGTGCCTCATCTGCAACACCAGCGCTGCTGCTGGGGAAGGGAGGTCAGTAGACAGGCAGGATTCAGCTGGACCCCACAGATGAATCAATCTGCCAAGGACCATCTCCCTTTGGCTGCTCTCACTTTGTTTTGCAGGAGAGGTATCAACATGAAGTGACACGACCATCCTGACCTGGCACTGACTATTTTATAGGTGATCACTTCTTTCCCTTGACTTTGTTCCACAAAAGCTACTGACATGAGAGTCTCCCAGCCCAAAACAAATGGAAGAAGGAAAGAGACTAAGAAGAGGAAGAGGTGGTACTGAAGCAATCTAAATCTCCTTATACCTCTCACCTGCCCTTTCTACACAAGCAGACTTGCAAGGAAATATTTACTATTTCCAACTTCAACATTTTATTTCTTTTTTTAAAAAAAACTGATACCAGAAATACCTGAAAAGAAATCAGACTCCAAACACATTACTTTCTACATACAAAGCCATCTACTTTTTGTCATTTTTTTTTCCACAAGACATTTCAAACACAACTGTGTTGAAGCTGCAAACACAGCTTTTACTTCCTGTGCAGCAAAACACACCCAAAGCAATCAGAACCTTTCATATTGATCCCCAGTGAAACCCTCCTGCTGGTATACACTCTGTTGCCAACACCAAATTAAGTTAAGATTTGTGCACAAGAACCCTGGCCATACTTTTGAGAAACTATGTTCATGCCTCACTTTAGCCTGTTTGGATGCAGCCCAAGCTGCAACCCCAGGGGGATAACCCTTCTGCTCCATCCCTGACACCTCCCAGGCAGGGCTCCAGCAGCTCTCACCTCACTGATCAGCAAGGAAAGAAGCTGACTTTTTCCTCCCCATTTTCAGCTACAAAAAACATTTGGCTGCCTGATTCCTTACCACAAACAACAACTCATATAACCTCACAGAAAACTCTTGACACTCTGCAGTGCTGCAATGCTTTCCCCCATTGTAACACTGCTGGTCCAGGGTTTCATTCTGTACTCCCAAGCTGGCATTGGTTATCCATGTCATTTGGGGGCCTGGAAGAGACAGAACATGGCATGATGCCCAGCCTTTCCACAATCACTGTCCTTTCCTTCAGCAGGTAAATGAGTCAAAAGGCATATTTGCTGCATTGTTTCCAGTCTACTAAAATAACTTGCAAAAATTACCTGGAAAACTTCAGTTCCCAGCAGAACTGGAATATTTTGTCTGCTCTGATGACTTAAGAGAAGTTACCATCTCTTCTCAGCAATGCTGTTCTGTAACACCCTCTCCAGCCATGTATTTCCAAGTCAGCTGCCTCTCTCACAGTACAATGCTCCTCTCTTTTCACAGGTTGGATAGAGGCACCAAGAGCCCAGCAGTGAGGTTTTCAAAAGGCACTTAGCTTTGGCCTAGCCCCAACACCTTTTGATTTCAGCAGGAGCAGAGTTGAGTCCGTGCTGTGAGTTACTTTGATAATCAAGGCCTAAATTTACTCAGAAGGGTCTTGACTCCCATTAACCTGTGCAGCTTCTTTTAGTCAGAAAGTAACAGTGTGCAGGAAAGCTCTTTTATTCTGCATGGGTCATTCCCTATCAGATTTTGGAAAAGGCTTGGATTACCCCTCCTCAATTGCTGTAGTCTAATTGCACCCCAAAACACTGGGTCTTTATTTAACAACAAATCCCCTGTACACACTTATTTACTTTACAGAGCACAGATTTCCTCAGCAGCAGCCTTAGAGTTGTATTTCTGGTTTTAACAAAGTTCTTTGTAAAATACCTGGTTGGGGGAAGCACATTGCTGAGCTGAAGTAGAGACTTGGAGCCATACACTTCAAGATTTCAGTTTTAGAATTCCTGTGATGTCTCCAGCTTCCAAAAGAGGAGAACAAGAGCTTCCAGTTTCAATGAAATATATAATCCATCCTTTGCCTAAACCCTCCAAGTCACAGCATGCTCACCACCTGCTTTACTTTTACACATGCAGCCTGGGCTCAGCAGGGAACAGTCTGTTGCAGTGAGGATTTCAATACAATTGCAAGGGCAAATGCTACAACTCAATTTTAAAGTGGAGAGGGAGAATTATAAACAAAGTCTATGGAGAGGGAGGCTTGCAACCATTAACAGTGTGCTGCATGTGCATGCACCTGTGCCTCTGCACACGTAGCAAGAGCTCAGGGACTTTGCCTTGTGACACTGGTTATAAGAGACAGGAACAAGCCTACTAGACACTGACACAGTTCTGCAACCAAAGTAGGAGAAGATTTTAAAAATATATATATATATAAAAATCAAAAGATATCTAGCAGAGACCTCAGAAGAGCCTTTACCACAAAAGCTCAGATACATGGGTAAACCATTTATGCAGCTCAATGATCATGAATTTAGGAAATCTAAAAAACACTCTGTCCCCCTCCAAAAGGAAGAAAGTCTTTCTTTGCCCACTCATCTCCACTGCCTTGCTGTTAAAGGTATGTAACACTGCCCCTGCCCAACGCTTTGATAATATCCTGATGAAAAACTGTGTAATCACAAAAGTAATCCACAAGGATCTGCAGAAGCCATTATTTACACAGGGAAGGCCCAGTACCTGCTGGCCTTCCCTTGTGTTCCTTCCTAGCCCAACAGCAGGTAAACCACACTGTAGTTATTAACAAAGACAGTCCTATGAGCCTGAGATGGTCAAATGATTTAGCAGCTCCAGGTAAAACTTATACAGCATCTGAATTTACTAGGCACTAGTGACCCTTTTTTTATCAGTCAGCACAGGATAGATTACATCTTCCATGTAGATTTTATGCTTTATCATCTAGGAGATTTACAATCCTGGTTGCACTGACTGAGGCAAACCTGTGTTATCGTTGTCCTCTTACAACACATTAAACTGTAGAGCATCACATTTCTGACAAGCATTGAGTAGCAGAGGATGCATCAACCAGAACACAGTTCAGGCTTGTAGAAATTCAAAGGGCAAACTAGAGGCACATGATAATAGTGAGGCTCAGGCAGACCCTACCCTGAGAAGAGCTGGTCAAGAATTTCCCACCAAAACATCCATTCCCATTCTGTGCCATGCTGGACAAGTAAGTGGAAAAGGACAGTCTGCTTCCCAATAGCTTACAATTTGTCTGAGTGACAGATAAGAGAACTGCAATGTAGGATTGCCTAGAACTAGAAAAATAAATGGTCTTGCCTTGTGACAGTTCCTGCAACTGAGGTGGGAATGAACAGGGAGGTGGGTGCCTGTTTGGCTGGGGAGGGTGTAATTAAAAATTATCTTTTTATATTTCATGCTGGCATGATTTAAAACAAACATCTTTCAGTAAGGAAAAAAAAAGAGAGCTATTTAGAGTTTAAATATCATTGTAAATAAAAAAACCAACAATCATAGGACTCAGTGCTTCAGCTCAAACAGGAACAGGAGTTGCAGAATACCTCACAGGTTTCAGTCCACAACAGCCCTGGAAAGAATGTTGTGGGAAGATTCTACTTGCAGGAAAAACCCCTCAGGTTGGTATATAAACCCCTCTATTACAGCAATAAAAAGAGTTGATTTGATTTGAATTAA
This sequence comes from Zapornia atra, assembly GCA_013400835.1. Taxonomy (NCBI): domain Eukaryota; kingdom Metazoa; phylum Chordata; class Aves; order Gruiformes; family Rallidae; genus Zapornia; species Zapornia atra. Next base: position 168,064 of record VZTU01023562.1, read on the forward strand.
ATAAAAAACTGCATCTCCTTAAGTAGATGCAGTAGAACACTGGGGGTCTTTTTGTTAAAAAAAAGAACTCAAAGCCCAGGCTAATGCAGGCAGTGATCACTGCAGTTGGGTACAGGGTGACCTTAGCTTCTCACAAGCTCAAAGCCACACTCACCTCCATCTCCAAAGGCAACTCGCTCGTGCGAGTGCACTCTTCCCTCTGTGGCCTTATGTTTGGGAACATCTGGATCACTAGCTGGCACTCCTTCCCCAGGAGGGTTAAAGAAGGGATGTCAGCATGCCTCTTTGGTTTTTTCCAATGGCAGTGCCAACACTTTGTGTGTAAGGGCTGTAAATCATGACACCAGCCAGTTGGAATGGGATGGACAGGTGTCTGATTACAGATAATATCCTCAGTGTTTACTAAGCCACATCTGAGCTCCCTCCAAATGAAGAGGGGAAGAAACCAGCTGAGGGGGTTGTAATTCAGAAAGGTGAACTTTGCTCAGTGGAAAGTCTTGACTCCACATTTAATCAAAATAGGCACTGTCTCCCACAACATCCTGACAGCAAAGCTGAGAGAACAAGGGATAGATGAGTGGACAGTGAGGTGGGTTGAGAACTGGCTGTCGGACCGGGCTCAGAGGGTTGTGATCAGTGGAGTAGAATCTGACTGGAGGCCTGTGACCAGCGGTGTTCCCAGGGCTGGTGTTGGGTCCAGTCCTGTTTAATATCTTCATTGACGACCTTGATGAGGGAACAGCACCCACCCTCAGCAAGTGCTGATGATACAGAGCTGGGAGGGGTGGCTGACAGGCAGGACACTGCGCTGCCATCCAGAGAGACCTGGACAGGCTGGAGAGCTGGGCAGGGAGACACCTAATGAAATTCAACAAGAGCAAGTGTAAAGTCTGGCACCTGGGTTGGAATAACCAACTGTATCAGTACAGGCTGGAGGTGACCTGCTGGAGAAGAGCTCTGTGGAGAAGGACCTGGGGGTCCTGGTTGATGACAGGTTGGCCATGAGCCAGCAGTGTGCACTGGTGGCTAGGAGAGACAATGGGATCCTGGGGGGCATCAGGAAGAGTGTGTCCAGCAGGTCGAAGGAGGGGATCCTCCCCCTCTGCTCTGCCTTGGTCAGGCCCCACCTGGAGTATTGTGTCCAGTTCTGGGCTCCCTGGGATAAAAAAGACAGGGACCTTCTGGAGAGAGTCCAGAGAAGGGCTACGAAGATGATTAGGGGCCTGGAACACCTCTCGTATGAGGACAGGCTGAGTGAGCTGGGGCTGTTTAGTCTGGAGAAAAGAAGACTTAGGGGGGACCTAATTAGTGTTTATAAATATCTTAGGCATGGGATGCAGGGGGAATTGGCCAGCCCCTTTTCAGTGTCTGTGGGGACAGGACAAGGGGCAATGGCTGTAAGCTGGAGCACAGGAAGTTCTGCACCAACATGGGGAAGAACTTTTCCCCAGTGAGGGTGACAGAGCCCTGGGACAGGCTGCCCAGGGAGGTGTGGAGTCTCCTTCTCTGGAGATATTCAAGTCTCACCTGGATGCCGCCCTGTGCAATATGAGCTGGGAGCTGCTTTGGCAGGGGGGTTGGACCCCATGAGCTCTCAAGGTCCCTTCCAACCCCTACGACTCTGTGACTCTGAGCAGTAGGACAGTCTAACATGCCATATGCACTATTAATCATATACCAAATAAACTGTGGGAACTTTCTACTAAAAAAAACCCCAAAAACATGATTCACCAGCAAATATAATCTAAATAAAGAACAAGTATGTAGCTTGAAAATGTGTTACATGAAACATCAAGGTTAAGTGCAGTTCCTGAAGCATCAAAAATTTTATACAAAGATAAAATGTGACACATCAAGAGCACATCTTTCAAGAAAATAAATATACTTCAAAGTGAGATTTTACATCTGTAAAGTAATGGTAGAAGTATCTGACAGGCTATGAAACAAAGCCCTCTGTGAAACTACAATACCTTAAGAGTACTTAATTATTTAAAATCAGAAGCATAGCATTTGTACGTTATTTGGATGACCAGTACCACTCTGAGCAGGACCCCATTGTAACCTGAATTTGGAGCTGCACTCTTGATTTGATGGATATGCTTCTTGAAATGACTGTCAGCACCCCAAATGCTGTAGGGGAGTAATGATTTTTATTTGGTTTCAGTCAGAAGGGAGATTTGTGTGTCTTATTCCCCTGACTAGACAGAAATAAATTAACCTATCACAGTACTTGGGAGTTGCAAAACTAGCTTCTGTAAAACTGCTGATTCCCCACATAAACATTGGGTATGTCTATCCCAGAGAAAAGTATGTTGTGGATATACCTGAGTCAGCTGGCTCTGCAACTAGAGCAGTGCAAGCACATCAGAAAGTGCTGAAGGTGGAGGGGAGCACACAAAATGCAGTGATGCTGCTGTCAACCCTGTGCCACTGAGTCCACTCTGGGATCATCCCTGCAGCCCATCCAACTACAGTACTGACAACACTCATCTCTCTGCTGGTATCTTGTATGTTGAAGCTACAGTCACAGCCACGAGAATTCATTGTTCTTACCTCATTATAGACATTGTTGCTGTGTAGCTGTTTTGGTTGATTGTGTTTTTATGTTAAAATTTGGATTGATCAATAGTTCTTGTCTAAAAGGAAGCATCTTCATACCTGTCTCAAATCATTATCCATTTGACTTGTGGCCTCACAGGCTGTAGGAGTGCTGAGAGAACTGAACCTGAGAGGAGGGAGAGGAGCTCTTAACTCTATAAGCATGAATTTATTTGAAAAAATGAGGCCCTGAAAGACCTATGTTTTCCAACTCCCACCTTATTAAACTGCTTCCTCTACTTTAATCCCTACAACTGATCAAAACTCCCTTTAACCTCAGTCTTCACACAGGCTCTGACTCTGCCAAGGTACCTCCTTGGTTTATTCTGCATAACTGAGGATTGAGGTTGTTAATTTAGACTGGAGCACAGGCACCTTCTCTGTTAACCTCAAGTAAAGCTACCTGTTAATTCCCCTTGATAGAAAGCACACAGATATGTAGATGCAGGGCTAAATCATAGAATCACAGAATCATAGGGGTTGGAAGGGACCTCAAGAGATCACTGCCAAAGCAGCTCCCTAGGACATATCACTCAGACAGGCGTCCAGACGGGTCTTGAATATCTCCAGAGAAGGAGACTCCACCACCTCCCTGGGCAGCCTGTCCCAGGGCTCCCTCACCCTCACTGCGAAAAAGTTCTTCCGCATGTTGGTGCGGAACTGCCTGTGCTCCAACTTGCAGCCGTTGCCCCTTGTCCTGTCCCCACAGACACTGAAAAGGGGCTGGCTGATTCCCCCTGCATCCCCTGCTTAAGATAATTATAGACTTTAATTAGGTCCCCCCTTAGTCTTCTCTTCTCAAGGCTGAAGAGTCCCAACTTACTCAGCCTATCCTCATAGGGGAGATGCTCCAGGCCCCTAATCATCTTCGTAGCCCTTCTTTGGACTCTCTCCAGGAGGTCCCTGTCCTTTTTAAACCAAGGAGCCCAGAACTGGACACAATACTCCAGGTGGGGCCTGGCCAGGGCAGAGTAGAGGGGGAAGATCACCTCCTTTGACCTGCTGGCTACACTCCTCCGGATGCACCCCAGGATCCCATTGTCTCTCTCAGCCACCATGGCACACTGCTGGCTCATGGCCAACCTGTCATCTACCAGGACCCCCAGGTCCTTCTCCACAGAGCTCTTCTCCAGCAGGTCATCCCCCAGCCTGTACTGATACAAATGGTTGTTCCTTCACAGGTGCCAGGCTTTACACTTGCTCTTGTTGAACCCCATCTGGTCTCTCCCTGCCCAGCTCTCCAGCCTGTCCAGGTCTCTCTGGATGGCAGCGCAGTGTCCTGCCTGTCAGCCACCCCTCCCAGCTCTGGATCATCAGCACTTGCTGAGGGTGGGTGCTGTTCCCTCATCAAGGTCGTCAATGAAGATATTAAACAGGACTGGACCCAACACCAGCCCTGGGGAACACCACTAGTCACAGGGTGCTAAAGGTGCTGCTCAAACCAGACTCTTGATATAAGCAAGGGTCCACTTTCATAATGATTCTGAGTATGTCAGGGGGAAAAAAAAAATCTGACATAAGAGTTCTGTACAACCTTTGGCAAACATCCACTGTTTTGCTCTTCAGCATATTATTATCCCACCATAACACTGTACCTCACCATGAGCAACACGTAGCAAACTGACTTGATACCACATCCCCTGTTTCTCTAATCTAGCTTTATTCTATTACACAGCCACTTTCTTATTAAAACCCACTTCTTAAGAGAGCTCAGTGATGAATGAGATCAGCACTTTTTGAATATGGAAATCCTTACAGCAGTTCTGTATCCATGCAGTTGTAACATCATGGAAAACGTCAGCAGGCACACACCACCCTCTGCTATCAACTTGCTGAACCAGAAGGGCTGTGTCTAAAGTGTGAGAAACAGCTTAATATATCTTCATTGATTTTTTTTTTTCCCCTCCTCACTGAGACTCTCAACTCAGATGCCAGAGGTTATGCTGCTTTTTCTTCCATGAGTATCTATTAAGGACCAAACTAAAGTCATTGGCTTACTGTATAAGTATCATGGTGATGGTGCATTTCAGTTATTATTCACCAAGATCAGACCTCAAGTGAAGGAAAAAGCTCTAAATTCCTTTGCCAATTGCCAGAGATATCAAGGACCCTTTCCACACATTGATTTTTTTTTTGGTGTTATTTACTTTACACCAGTAGGAATATCCCTTTGCATGTTCCAGATATAAGAAAGCTAAAGAAGTAATCTATATGAGTGTAAGATAGGTTATTGAACTAGATTCCCTGAAGCAGAAGTCACTGGCATAGAGGTAATATTTCAGAAGGATGGAATTGATTTCTGACCCAGTCCTTCAGCATCCCACATTCATGAGAGTTCATATTGGATGAAAACAAGTCGATACAAGAGGCATATGAGATTTAAAAGGCTGTGAAGTACAGTAGGATAACAATGGATAATTTACACATGATGCTTAATAAGCAACTGCAGAAAAGCAGCTTTTTCTTTTGCCTACTCCCAGTCTAATTTTTCTTTATCTTTACAGTTATAAAGCAAACTTTATAGAGTGGTCTTGTTAAACTTAAGCCAGGCCACTACCTCATACTCATACAAATCCTACTGGTTTTGATGTGACAGTAGGCTGCCCAGCAGGACAGTGTACTTCTTCCAAGTGCATCTCATTAGGCAGCAACAGAAGCAACTAAGGGGTACCCAAGTGAAAATTTGTAAAGCTTGCTGGTGCCCATCGATGCAGCATGGGTTAGTCTGACAGCTTCTTCCTCTGGGAAGGGCTGCATGTCCTTCATTGAAACACCCAGTTAAAGAACAGACAACTTCTGCTTCCTCACCTGGAAAAGTTTTTGGGATGCTCTGCACCAAACTGATGTTTTTGGTGAGGTGAACTACGTGTTTTAGGATTAAAGAACACACACTGAAGAGGAACATTACTACAAGAGTGTATTGTTACTTTCTGTGGTAAGTCTGCCTCTGGTTCTCCCTCAGTAAATCCTGATGAATGGCAATCTTCTCAGTTCTATCTCAGTCTCTCAGGATTTCTAACTGAGGAAGACTGCAGAGTTTGGCCTTGCTCCAATTTGCCAAAATAATCAAACTGGCTTTTCTCTCAAAAAAATCAAAGTAATAGGAGTGTTTTGAATAACTTCAGTTAATATTCAGCACTAACAGATTACTTGAAATCAAAGACCTAATCTTACATAAAGAAAACTTTAATTTTACCTCTTTAAGTAAGCCTATACACTAACAATGCCAAGTATTGTCAGGTTAAAATATGAGACAAATTAACCCTCATTAAGAAAATGCACCTGCAACACAGCCTACCAACTGTGAAAAAGCAACTGTTCACTAGATTTGCATTCGTATTGTCTTCACCCCTCATTAAACAGCCCTGCTCAATTTTGCTGAGCAGTCACTTGCTGTATGTTCAGCAAGAGGCATCTCTTTGAAATCATGACAATTTTGCAAAATCAAATCATTTACTCAAAAAAAAGTTAGCAGGCTGTTTTCAAAAGGGTTGCCATTCCTTCCCCACTCCCCCTCAAAAAGAAAGAAAGCTTTTTATAAGAAGTTTAGTTAACTATAATCAATATTTTCATACAAGAATAAGTTTGTATGTTTTTGTTAGGGTTTATACCAATCTCATAGCCTTCTATGATCTCATCACTGGCTGGGTGGATGGAGGGAGAGCAGTGGATGTCATCTACCTTGGCTTCAGCAAGGCTTTCGACACTGTCTCCCATGACATCCTGATAGAGAAGCTGAGGGTACAAGTGATAGATGAGTGGACAGTGAGGTGGGTTGAGAACTGGCTGTCGGACCAGGCTCAGAGGGTTGTGATCAGTGGAGTAGAATCTGACTAGAGGCCTGTGACCAGCGGTGTTCCCAGGGCTGGTGTTGGGTCCAGTCCTGTTTAATCTTCATTGACGACCTTGATGAGGGAACAGCACCCACCCTCAGCAAGTGCTGATGATACAGAGCTGGGAGGGGTGGCTGACAGGCAGGACACTGCGCTGCCATCCAGAGAGACCTGGCCAGGCTGGAGAGCTGGGCAGGGAGAAACCTAATGAAATTCAACAACAGCAAGTGTAAAGTCTGGCACCTGTGAAGGAACAACCGACTGTATCAGTACAGGCTGGAGGTGACCTGCTGGAGAAGAGCTCTGTGGAGAAGGACCTGGGGGTCCTGGTTGATGACAGGTTGGCTATGAGCCAGCAGTGTGCACTGGTGGCTAAGAGAGCCAATGGGATCCTGGGGGGCATCAGGAAGAGTGTGTCCAGCAGATCAAAGGAGGTGATCCTCCCCCTCTACTCTGCCTTGGTCAGGCCCCACCTGGAGTACTGTGTCCAGTTCTGGGCTCCCTGGGATAAAAAAGACAGGGACCTCCTGGAGAGAGTCCAGAGAAGGGCTACGGAGATGATTAGGGGCCTGGAACATCTCCCCTATGAGGACAGGCTGAGAGTGCTGGGGCTGTTTAGTTTGGAGGAAAGAAGACTTAGAGGGGACCTAATTAGTTTTTCTAAATATCTCAGGCATGGGATGCAGGGGGAATTGGCCAGCCCCTTTTCAGTGTCTGTGGGGACAGGACAAGGGGCAATGGCTGTAAACTGGAGCACAGGAAGTTCCGCACCAACATGGGGAAGAACTTTTTCACAGTGAGGGTGAGGGAGCCCTGGGACAGGCTGCCCAGGGGGGTGGTGGAGTCTCCTTCTCTGGAGATATTCAAGACCCGTCTGGACACCTATCTGAGTGATATGTCCTAGGGAGCTGCTTTGGCAGGGGGGTTGGACCCCATGAGCTCTCGAGGTCCCTTCCAACCCCTACGATTCTGTGATTCTTTAGTCGGGAGAACCAAAAACAAATCCATAAAACACCAGATGAAAGTATAATTACAATGTGACAAAGGGCTGTAAAAGTAAACAAGTCACAAACTCCAACACCTGATCCCAACAGAGATGTTCTCAAGCAGCATTCCCAAAGACCAATCCAGACACTTTTGCTAAACTCAACATTGCTCTGCACAGGATTCCCTTTCATCAGTTTTTAAGGGCATAAGGGTACAAATAACATAATAATAGCAAAGCTGAACCAGTCTTGGCTTTACTTTAAATAAGAAGCAACACAAATAAAAGGACAGTAGACAATTCAAACACTTCAAAATATATACTCTAAATTATATTGGTACCCATAATACATTGAAAACTAACTTTAAAAGGTGCTGTATTTGCTTTTCCTACACTTTGTGGACATGAAGACAATTCAGTTTGAAGAGACAGAGAATCAGGATCCAAGTTAGTAGCCAAGAAGCATCAATACAGACAACACAGCAGTGGGTACTAGGAGAAATTGGCTAAAAAGCTCTACCAGCTTCTGCTGCACTGTTCTTTTAAAGTGGCTTTTTTACAGAAGTTAAAAAAATGCAGCTCATGATTATCTCACAAAGGAGCCTTGTCCCATTACAGAAAGCTCTAGCCACACAGACCTACATGTTATATGTGTGACCTGAAGCACAGGAGCCATTCCACAGACTTCAGAGAGAGCAGAAGTTGAAAAAAAAAAGCATTTAACTTTGCTGTTCTTTGCTTCTGCATCTTGTGTTGCTGTTATACTGTAGTTTTCATCTTAAACTTAATTCAGACCTTTTAAAACACTGGTTTTGTGCAGTCCTTCCCACCCTCAGTGTGCTCTTCAACATTTTCTTGTAGGTAAAACATGGAGTTAATCTGTTGGAAGGACTTGCAAGTAAGAGACCTGTGTTACTCTTTGTGTGCAAACTTCTGCAGCACAAAAAAGTGTGTCTTTGGTGAAATGGTCACCAAGACTGGAAGCAATGCCAACACACACTTACAGCCATATCTGAAGTTCTGAAGCCATACAGGGAACTCAGTTTGGAATAGATGAAAGATAAGAGGAAGCAAATGGAGTCTTAGCTATGATGGCCACTCCTCCCACAACCCAGCCTGAGTCAAGGAACTGGCACATGTCAAAGTCCTGCAGATGGACAGCTATGCAAACCTGGCTCATAGCACTTGCCTTTATCTCTGCCAAATATCCAACCAAAACTCAGTGTCCTTCAGCCAAATGCATGCAGAGTGCTCTTCAGTTGTACTAATTCTTCACAAGAGGCTCTTTGCTCAAGCCAGAGCCATCCCATTTAGCACACCAACTAAAGTCCCTCAGCTCTTGCTTTTCTGCTCTTCTGTACAACTGGCACAGGGCTACTACCTAGAGTAGCTTTGGCATAGCCTCTTCTAGAGATGTGGCTCATAAGCATCACTGTCACCTTCTCTGTTAGGTGCCCATCAGAGAGATCTGCTTCAATGCTCAGCTTCACATAACCTGGTTCTGAAGTCACTCTTGGATGTAAGCCTTCCCCTAACATTGTTAAGGTCTAATCTTGTGATTAGCCAAAGACCTTTCAATTGTTTGATTCAGAAAGAACAGAAGGCTATCAGTTTTACTTAAGAATGACTACAGTGGGTCATGCAAGAATCCATTGAGATCAATACCTCCCCCTCAGCTGCCATTAACAGACACTGAGGAACATGAACAGTGTACAGTGTGTAGTGATGTTTATTTCTGTTTAACCCTGGCCCAGCTCAGGTACACCAGACTCGATGTCTCTGTACCTCCCAGCCCACCATGGATCTTTGTTCTGTGCTTTCCACACATTGTGTGAAACACAAAGTCAGCTTTTGGACAGACTGATAGACATCTACATTCACCTGCAGCACACATACCTACTTGCCTCTTTGACAAACACAACATAGAGCCTCCTTCACTGATTACTACAGAAGAGATAATGCCTCACAGGGCTCATTTGATTTCTTTGTGTGCATTTTCTCCCTGCAACTCATAGCATAATTAAACTGAAAGATCTAATACTCATTGATTGGTGACTGAAAGCTGAGGGGTGGGGGTGTGTAGAACTCATTGCTCTTTGATTTTCAACCTATTCAACAAACCCTGCTCACCCTAAGTTCATCCATTAACTGAACAGTAAGTTATGTGTTATCCAAGACATTCAGAGGAAAATTCTTATGTAATTCTCCATCAAGAAGTGCTCAGTCTTTTGTAGTCTTTAGATATATTATTCACATACATCTCACAGGGCAGAGTCACAAAGATAATGTATCAGCCATGAAAAATACATCACTGCTTATGTTGTATATCTGTGCTGGAATCAAGTGTGAATTGCTTTTTATTTAAAACACATTACACAATTGACATTTACAGCCCTATAGCTATGCTGACATATTGCATTCACATAGCCAAAATCCAATAGGACTACTGTTGCCATGTGTTAGTCCATTCTAAAGATCCTCTAGCCATTCTACAGGATATTATACAGAAAAACTTCAGTCTTGATCTAAAAACCTTCAAGCACCTACATCACCATCCTGGTTCAGTGTTTAATTACTGGCATTAATATAAATGTGTTTCCTTACATGATTTTAGAATCAGTACAGACTGAAGAGGAGCCACCACATCTTCCCTCACTCCCCAACAGAAGTACACTCTTTTGGATGAGATGCAAGTGTATTTTCATGTCTCTAGAAGGCTGTAATTCTTGCCTTGCTCTAGACTTCATGTTGCCAAGCCACCGGCCTTCTTTGACCAGCAGTCATCATATAATTGGCTCTGCACTCTTCTGTGGAGCAGATACTTGCAAGATTAAGCTGTTAAGATTCACAGGGCACCTACACAGGGCAACCTTGTGTAGCTCCAGGCCTGGAGGTTGGTGGCCCTGACTGTGGCAGAGGGGTTGGAGCTCTATGATCCTTGGGGTCCCTTCCAACCCAGACCATTCTATGATTCTATGTCCCAGAACAACCCTACTTCCTGATAAGTATCACCCTTCATTTTAGCCCACTAAGCCTAATACACACAACTGGGGGGGGTCTCACTGTAGCCTGAGCTCAAATTATGCAGAATATCCTTCACTCCTCTGTCACTGCATGGGCCTTTAAAGAATAAGATGTATGTCTGCCAGTGCCAATTTAAGCAAGCAAAATCTTTGATTGTTCTTCTGTTTTTCTTTAATTAAAGCTGCCATAGACTAGATTGTTTCCTTATTGTTATTGAGACAGCGTGGGTCATTCTCTTGTTCATTATTCTTTTATCTTAACTTTAATATCATGTCAGTTTTCATAGAGAAAAAAGCCAATCTTCTTGCACACAGCTGTGCCTTCTAACATGGCTGAAGTTCTGGAATAGTAACTGAGTTATCAGTAACACCACTGTAATTAGCTATGCATCATGTTTAAACTGAAGGAGGGGAGATTTAGATCAGATACTAGGAATAAATCCTTCCCTGGGAGGGTGGGGAGGCCCTGGCACAGGGTGCCCAGAGAATCTGGGGCTGCCCCTGGATCCCTGGCAAGGTTCAAGGCCAGGCTGGATGGGGCTTTGGGCACCTTGAGCAGGTGGGGGTGTCCCTGCCCATGGCAGGGGGTGGGACCAGGTGGGCTCTGAGATCCCTTCCCACCCACACCATTCTTAGGATTCTGTTTTTCCCCTAATACCTTACTGATTAGAGTACCCTTGAAATTCAGGAGGAAATGGGGATTTGATTATCTCAAGCACTTTTGAGTCTTCATCCTGCCTGTATTCTTAATATGATCAGAGAAGGAAAGAGGTCTTCATTGACAATGCTGGTTTGCATTTACATTCTTAAAACAAACAAAACCAGTCTTCAAAATATCAGCAGCTTGGGAGATTAAGCTTTTTTCCCAAAGTTATTTGGCAATTAAAAGACTAAATCTAAAAGTCAGTGCAACATAAGCAGTATTGACTATTTCATCCATATGTTGGCAAGATCCAAGGTTGGGTTTAGAATACAATGAACTTGGACTTCATACTTGAAGACTCAAGACGTAGTAAATTCATCTTCACTCAATACATTGAGATTAACAAAACTATACTCAGAGACATGGATTTAGATCATGTGATCAAAAAGGACACATTGCAAGCCAACAGATGCTATCCCACAATAAAGTGTCAGTGTTGTTTCTGTCCTAGCTCTCAGCACAGGGATTGCTTATAGCAATAGATGCTCTTAGCAAATTCCAAGCTGCAGTTTGCACGAGTAACTGGAGGACAGAAAGTGGGTAACAAAGAACAAATTAAGTAAAACATGCTAATAAGGAATCTCTTGCAGACTAAAGCTTTCCCCAGCATTAAACAGCAGCAACAAGAACTGTTCTCTCAGATGCTTAGAGGGTGCCTGTATGTCTAATTATGCATTCCTCAGGGTAACAGGGAGCAGACCCTCATCGCCTGCAAGTGCCACACCAAGTGCAGATGAAGCATTGCCAGCCTTCAGAAACCTGCACATATGACAGTCTGTCTCCCCCTAAACTCCACATATGTCCTTCTTTTTTGTTCTTTTGTCTGCTTGGTTGTACCCATGACTATGCTATGCCTCCCCATCATGCCTGACAGACCCTTAACAAATGCTTAGCTTCCAAGAACCACAGTTCTAACTCAACCATTTCAGTGGTTGACAGGGATTTGTCCCTAAAAAGCAGTGTTGAACCCCATGTTTTGTTTTCACCTTTTTATCTGATCTCAGGGAATGATTAACAGAATGAAAAGAGGAACATGAAGCACTAAAACAGTGACAGCAAGAGGAAAGTAGACAATTATACCATGCTGGATACAGACATATGGTCACATCTGCACAGAGGGGTTGGCAGAGCAGAGCCATGTGGGGAGGAATACTGTGGCCTTTACTGGGGTGTATTTTTTGTTCTGTTTTTGCCCAGCAGTCTTTGAGGATTATAATTAACTCATATCCAAATCTCTTTTCTCCCAGTTGTTACTCTTCCCACAACTTTAGAGCACAGGAGCTCTGTTCTGACCCTGGGGCTTCCACTGCATACAAAAGGCAGACTAGAAACACTGTGCACAACCCACAGAGGCACACCATTTACAGGGCAAGTTAGGAGTCAACAGATGCTCAGGGGATACAATCTGGTGCTGAAATGCAGAGCCCAGTAACACACTAAATCTGACCTCAGTTTTCTGGTCCTATTACTTGTACAGTAAGTGACAAGCATGCCAGCAGCACAAATGAGCACACCAGCCAGCTGACAAACCTACCAGAGGGACACAAGTCTCCAGGGTGCTGCAAAGGCTTGTGCTGGGAAAGGGGAGAGACTTTATCAGCATCTCCATAGTACATTGCATGAAACAGATCTAGATTTTATGAATGAAAAAATTCAGATTGCATCATTTATGGTTTTGTATCACACTACTCAGCTCAAGATACCCTTCCTCACCTATAATTTTATAGGGAAAAGCTCCAGAAGAATCAAACAAATGTTCTTTAGAAGCAGAAACACAGCCATCAACATGCAAAAAAAGGTACCTGTAGTTAGAAATCTATGTAATGACCATTCAACTGAAACTGGGGAAGCCTCTAAATGGACAAAGACTTGGTTTCAGATTAAGATTTCTTTTAGGTAACATCTCTACTGTTTTCTTTACAGACTCACATCTGAGTTTTCCAGCTAAATGGCTTCTGATTTTTAGCCAGAGAAGCACTGTTTGGCTGAGACATTTCTACTGAAAGCCTGCTGATTTCAATGGTACAATTCTTCTCAAAAATAGGATAAAACATCTGCCTCAAGTGTCACACAAATGTCTGAGAAATATTTTCATTAGTCCAGGGAGACTAGCTTCAGATGCAAAGTACTCCAGTTGTTAACCACCAGCCAAATGACCAATCTTATGTCCCACTCAGAAACTTCAGGGTTTCTCCCTCCTCAGCCCCATTTTCTAAAAACTCATTATCCACCCTAGAAGGAAAGGAGCCATCCAGAGGGATCTTGCCAGGCTGGAAAGATGGGCCTGGGGGAACCTAATGAGGTTCAACACTGCCAAGTGTCAGGGGCTGCACTTGGGCTGGAAGAATCCCAGCCATAGATACAGACTGGGAGAAGAGCTTCTTGAGAGCAGCCCTGCTGAGAAGGACTTGGGGATTGTGGTGGATGAG
>VZTU01023562.1:181781-207887 GCA_013400835.1 Zapornia atra
AGAGAAGGCTGTGGGGGGACCTCACTGCAGCCTGCCAGTCCCTGAAGGGAGCTTATAAGCAGGAGGGGATTCAACTTTTTAAAAAAGCAGATAATGGCAGGACAAGGGGAATGGATTAAAACTAAAGGAGAGAAGGTTTAGATTAGATATTAGGGGGAAGTTTTTTACAGAAAGAGTGGTGAGGGGCTGGAACAGGCTGCCCAGAGAAGTAGTGGATGCCCCATCCCTGGAAGTGTTCAAGGCCAGGTTGGATGGGCCCCTGGGCAACCTTGTGTAGCTCCAGGCCTGGAGGTTGGTGGCCCTGCCTGTGGCAGGGGGGTTGGAGCTCTATGATCCTTGGGGTCCCTTCCAACCCAGACCAGTCTATGATCCTATTCTATGATTCTAAATATTAACTGGTGCAGAAACTTCAATCAGGGTCTTTCACTCAGTATACAAGTGCTATAATTGCTAGGCAAGTGACTGTTAAGACCTCTCTTCTAGGTGTCACTCTTCCATTCCCACACTAGAACCCCAGAATCATGCCATACCAATAAGGGTTTTAAAATAGCCAAGTTCACAGATGCAAAATATTATTCTCCTACTCATTGCAATCTTTAAAAGGAGAAGCAAAAGCACCAAATTCTCTTTGTTTCCTAACAGACAGCTCTGTGGATAGCTTCACCTCCAAAGCAGCAGCAGATACTCCACCACCTCAGGCGCTGCCATGGCGAGTTTTGCCAGGTACATGATTGCACAGAACAGCATGTGAAATTCTCCACAGGTTTCTAAGCCATTAGAATAATTCAAATGGGTATTCTGTGGTGTGCTTTATATTATCATAGCTCCAAGTGGATGCAGAATATTATTTGCTCTGGTAATTCACAACCCAAGCGTTGCAATTGTACCACACTGAAGAACAGGCTACTACGACGACAGGTTTTGTCTTCAGTTTCAGGATGAAGCCTTTTTCCTTGCATTCATCAAACACAGTGTTACCAAGTACTTTTCAGCACACACCAGAAATAATCCAGCAGCTTTTCATCTATTCAAAGGGTAAAAGCCAAATAGCATACAGCAATAACAGAGGAAAGTGGTATTGACTGATGGCACAGTATACCAAATTCAGAAAGAGCCCTCATTTGGCTATATTCCACTGCTCTGACACAACAGTGACAAAGAGAGGGAACCAAGGCAAAGGGATCATGAAGGACTACAAAGGAAGACAGACACAGTACCGTTTTGCTCCTTCTTTGGTGTGCACAGTGGCAAATACCATTATTTCTTGATGACTCTGGGTATACCAGGATTCATCCAACGCTTTCCCCCACACACACACACACACCCCTGTTCCCTCTCCTCATTCCACGCTCATCCTACTTCTCTTGCTCCCCAACAGCTTCTTTAGAAGCCCTAGCTGCTCTCCTTTTACCAGTCTTAAGGAACATCTGTCAAATACAAAGCAGTCACAAGAGAGATGTGAGGCTTTTCTAACTTGGTGGGGAAAAAAAAAAGAGTCCCAGGGCAAGATTTAAGGAACTCTGAACTCAGTTTTTCTAGAGAGTTTGGTTTCTCATAGAACACAAAATAATACAGGCAGTGTTGAGAACATTGACACTGGAGTGGGACATGATGGCTGCTGGACATTTTAAAAAAAAAAAGTTAATTTATGTTATTCTGTATCCAAAAATGCATAGTTTTCTTCATTTTCTTACATGCAAGGGAATAAGTGTCACCCATGGTTTACTTTGAAAAACAAACACTTCCAGGCTTTGGAATGGGTGACTCTCCCCAGCATTTTTTTTTTTTAGACTTAAGTTATTGCTCTTTAAAAGAAAATTCAATACAAGCACAGATACCTAATTACTTGTGAATCAGTCCTATATAAATATTAGACCATAAATTAGACTGTTTGAAAGTAATTCCTCTGCTTCCCGAGGTCTACTAAAAAATAAATTATAACAAAATAGCACTGTGCCACCACATAAAAGCCTTCATATTTTACCAGAGCTGAGATAATGAAATATTTGGGTGCTTTAAATTCTCCTTGAGATTCAAAATCTTAGGAAATCCATATATAGACCCACATACAAACTCCTTTATATACACCAATAACATCCCTCCTGCTTTCAGAGCACTATTTTACTGAGTTTAGTACTCAAAAGCTTCCAGCAAAGGACAGACCCCTTCTCCCCAGCTCCTAGTGTTTTCAGGTAGGTCCTAAATTTAGAACCCAGAAGAGTTCTGACAAATTCTAAACTGGTCAGAATAGATCCGAGCCCTTGTTATTTCAGATGTGTCAGTTCAGTGCTGAAGCATCAGTGACAGATGGAACAAGCTGCATCAAGAGAGCAGCAACTGAACTGCCAGTCTCCAGAGGGATATTTAGCTACAGACAGGCACATATGTAGCAGGAGACTTCAAGTACCATTTGCACCACAGCATGAATCTTCATCTTGCAATGGATCTTAACAGAACTGACACTTGGCATCATACCACTCTCCAAAGACCTAGGTGTTCTCTCAGAAAGCACTATAAATCTCCAGCAAGGGAAAGAACATACTTAATAATTAATCTCCACTGGGAATTTAATGTTGGCCACTAGCAAACTCTGCAAAGTGTTAAGGGTTGATCAACAAAACTGTCTTGTTGACAGGTGGATTTACCCTAGTGATAGATTGAGCAAAACCAGCCTGTGTAACTCAGCACAGCATTCTTTAACAAAGAAATTCACTTTAGGCTTGGAGGAGTTCTTCATTGGTGACAGTCAAAAATAGGTACTTGTGCCTGTACCTCCCCACCACTACCAATGAAACTCAACCAACTTGTTTCACTCCTTTTGAAGCACATGTACACAACTTGTCTTTCTTTCTGGCTTTTGGAGGCTTCATTATAGATACCTTTTCACATGTAGCTAAACCAAATGATGACCTAGTTCTTATCTCTGATATTGCCAAGTGTTTTCTACACAGCCTCATGCAAAGCAATGTGACATTCCAAGCAGAGCTCTTTCAGGGATAGCTTTTCTGGGACCCATGACTTCCAGCTGGTAGAAAAGTGTAAGTCCAGCTACTAATGAACTCCTATCCTCAGCTTCCATGCCACATACTTACACTGATCACCTGAGTTTCCCTGTAAGAACCAAGTAAGACCAAATATTGGTGTCATGCTCCATCACAACTCAGCCTTTAGGATTATTTTCCCACCCCTCATCCACACAGAACTGTATTCATCTCAAATGCATCTCCTTTATCTACACACAGACAAAAAAAAACACACCTGTCCAAAGTTTAAATAAAAATTCCTACAAGGTCTGCCAAGATCTCTCCATGAATGAATCTAAGCTGTGATCATCATTAATTCTACCTGAAACTGGATACTTCAGTTATACTGATAATGAATTTGATCTAACAGCATCCTGTTAAAAGAACTAAAAGTTGAAACACCCCTCATCAAACTACTGTCAGTTATTTTAATCACAGGTAATGATGTCTGATATAAGGAGATCTTTTTATTAGTGTGCCATCATCAAGCCTAGAAGTGTACCAGAAGTTTCATACTTGTTTAGGTTACAGAGAAACCAACCTGCAAAGACATTGATAAAAGTGTCAGTTTGTGTAATACCCAGCCTCAGAATCTCCTATGACATAGGATACCAGAGTACCAGAACCCCTTACCCAGAATATCCTATGGCATAGCAAACACCCAAGAAAGTTAGTCACTTTGTCCATCTCAATGAAAAATACCATTTCTAAATTAATTTAAATGTGTTTGGTAAAAACAGCCTGGATGCCTCAATCCAGTCATCTTGGTTTGGTATTATGGATGTAACAGTTAAAGTCAAGCACAGCAGCATCCATGTGCCTGTGTTGTTAATAAAACCATTGCTTTAGCATTTTAGTACTTCATCTATGTGTTCTTAAAAAGAGTGGACTGATGCACATGGGGATTCCTGTGTATTAAACTAAATACTCTCCCTCTCCAGGTTTGGGGAATTCTTTTTATCCCTCCTCTCTCAGCCTCTTCCACCAGGCTTCTTTCAGAAAACTGCTTTTGTTTAGCTGGGCTGCCAGTTGAGACCCCTGTGCAATGATCATGGGCAGTGCTACTGAGTGCCAGTCAGATCCTGTCATATCACAGTGACAGTGAAGCTGGAAGTGATTAGCACACCTAGACATGAAGGGGAAACAGGCCATAGCTTCTCAGCTTCTGCTGTGACTAGAAATACACTAACAAATGAACACATTTACAAACAACCTGCCTTGTTTAACAGCATCAGCATCAGTATGGGCCTTACAGCAACACTGTGGCACATCAAAGCATTCCTCCATGTGCTTGGTTCATGATTGTGCTGAAATTTTAATTTTATTTTATTAAAATCTCACTAATTTCCAGCAAAATTCCTCTCATTAATGAAGGGAAGAGCTATTTGCAGAACCTGGACAGTTGACTAAACCATTGACTTTTTTTAATTAAGTGTATGAACAGTGCAATGAAAGCTCAATTAAGATCTCTAGAGGATACAACCATCCAAGTAATAAAGCCACAATGGTGATGCAGCTTGCCACGTGCAGTTGGCACATTAGATCCCAGCACACCAGTTAATAATTTTGATTTACAAGAACACACATGCTCACTATTGGGAAGGGTCTTGAGTTGCTCTTGTTCAATGAATGCTAGTCTGTGCACTCTACAGGCTATGGCAAAATTCAGATCAAATTTTGAGTTATTAGCATTTTGTTTCATCTTCCCCACCCCCACCTCCTTCCATGCTCCATTCTCTGTTTACTGGAAGCTAACAAAGCTCTGTCTCTAGAGCAGGCCTCTAGCATTCAAGCCTGAAATACAACCAGGCAAAGTTAAATTCTAGACAAACATAATCCACTTCCACTCAAGTTACAATCATCACACTCAAGCCATAGCCTCTCTGGTTTAATAATTTTTGAATCAACTATGGTCAAGTCTCAAAAAAACCTGGATTAAAGCTGTCCTGAAATTCCACTGCTAGGTAAGATGTCAAGGGTTTTGGGTAGGAGGCACAAAAGGAGTCATGCATCTTTTTGACCCAGCAATTTTCACCAAATTTTAGTTCACATAAAACCTGAAAGCCAAAAAAAAAAAAANAAAAAATCAAAGTCCAGAACTATCTCATTGAAACCAGACAGAAAAAAACCAACATCTTTCCACAGATCAAGCAGACTTCAAGCCCTGCTTCCACAAAGCCCCATTAACCATATTAGGGTAGAAAACAACAGACCCTTGCTGGGTAAATTGCTGCTGACAGTTGGAGCTTTTCCAATGAAAATGTCTTATAAGCAATAGGGACATCTCAAATGAGAAGGATATTGGAAATCCTGCTCTGAAACAGCTGCTATTTCTCATGTTATCACCCACTTGGGAACTCATGTCCTTGCACAAAACAGATTTTGCCTGGGTAAGCCATGTAGCTGGGTCTGCAGCACTCAGAGCTGCTGAAAGGGGCTCACAGTCTCATCTCAGATGTGCCCCATTTGGCTGCCCCCTAAAAGAACTTGTGCCAGCCAGGGCTTTGGCATGATGCTACCCACAGCCTGATATCAAATATGCTGTAATGATTTATGATGAGCCTGTCAAGTTCCTCTATTCCATCCCTCACCACTGCTTTCGTGCACAGTGGAATTCAGATAACAGGAGAAATCATAGCAGCCTTCAGGAAGCAGACAGGATTTTGTCCTTCCTCAGGAAGTGAAGACTGGCATGTTCTTATTTCCATCACCCTGTAACCAGCTTGCAAAACTACAGTGTGAAGTTCCCCCTGGCTGCTTGCACATGTTATATTTTATCCTTTTGTCCACACCTCCTATGATTGAGGTAATTCTCTCCCCTGCTTTCCTGGGACAGTGGCCTAGGAAAGCATATATTTAGCTTTTCTTATTCTAGAGGCACAATAGAATGGAAGTCTCAATCCTGTTTCCCTCTCACCCACAGCTTAAACACAATTAACTTTTCATTTGATGCATTCTTCCTGTCTGCACTCATAATGCTCCCCCAGGAAATGAGAGCCAATAAGTCCTGCACAGGAGTAGGAGAGCAGGGTACTGACCAAATATTGTATAATGCTATATTATAGGCCTATGGGAAAAAAGTTAATTAAAGACCACAGCTATCCTTTGGGAAAATGTTTAATATATTAGCTCTTGGAGCAGAGCAATACAATATAAACAAACCCCTCCTCTTTAGAAACTGTGAATATATCACACATTTGGGAAAAAAAAAAAACCCAGCAAAATCCAATGCTGTTTTTATTGGTCATTGGCTAGAAATAGATCTAATAAGATACACAAAGAACACACTTAAAGAATATTAACTTCAACAAACAGGATCTCTACTGTGGCCTATATATCACCTTCCTGAATTGGGAAGCACCTTTAAATGCTTCAGGTGCTGTTGTAAGTAATAACCATTAATAAGCATTTCTACACAGTTCCTAATGCTCAGTAGACACAAAGGCTCAAAGACAGACCAAGGCTTCCCAACACTCCCAGAGCAGGGGCCTCAGAAGTCTGAGCATTTAGCATCCAGACACTAAATATCAGAGGTTCTCTTTCCCTGCCTAAATCTCCCCAAAATTCATGTACCACATGAATATTCTGTGAGATACTCATTTGGAAGGTCAAAGACTAAATGCCCCAATAGTCACACATTCTTATGCAGAAGAAGAGTGGAAGTTTATTGAACAGCTTACCCATGAGCATGCATTTTCAAAGGAACAAATCCAGTCTCTAAGGTAGTATTAAGTAAGCCTCATGGCTGCACTTTCTTTTCCTTCTGTTATTAACTCCACTGGAGCAGATGCCAAATTTAAGCACCTGCAACAGGTTTACAGCACTGTTAGCATTTGCATTTGAGTGTAGATAGGCTGTTTGAAAATTAAGTACATTTTTTTCTGAAACAGGCTCCAATAAAAGCCCAACTAAACTAGTCCCAATCTCTCAGCCAGCTTCAATAAGGCACAGGCACACCAGTACCCAGTCTCCCTGGATCTCTCACTACCATCAGCAGGAAGGTAGGTGTTCAGAATTGCTCTGGAAGAGTTTGTGCTTGCTGTGCTCAGAATTGATGGATCGACTTGAGAGGTAGTCCCTAAGCATGCAGACTATGGCCACCATGTTTGATGACATGAGAAACATTATTTAATCCAAACCATAACCCAGGATAACATGATTTGCAGTGAGGTCTGTGACTCTGCCTGGTGGGATACAGTTCCTGACTTCCTGCACAGTCCCAGATCATCCCAGGTATCACTGCTCACTGGGCCAGTAGCTCTGTCCCACACACAGTTCCAAACCAATGAAAAAGGACCCAAAGTTGGTGTGAGGTTGAGCTCTACAGCTACATGCATCTGCTTCTAGCCTTGGGGAGGTCTCAGAACACATGAGCAGTTCACAATGTTCACATTTCACCTTAAGTTACAAAATTCAAGGCAACATCCTTGATCTGGAAGTTGAATTCTGAAGCTGTGTGTTCAGAGTAAGTGAAAAACAGATACAGTTGGAAAGTGGCTACATACACACAGCTGAACCATGGGCTTTACTTTTAATTGGCATGAACATTTTAAATTCATACAGCACACACAGCTTGCTGTTGCTCTCACTAGGTAGGATACTGGCAGTTACTGGGTCTTGCCATAAAAATTATGGCTTCCCCCCACCCACTCATGCCTATATTTGTTTTCACCAATAGGCCTTAGAACACTTTATTTGAAGAGATACTCTAGAGGAGGAAGAAGGATGACATGGCCCATCAGGCTACTGCCAAAGCTATCCTGCCTGCCTAGATCATCATTCAGGGCTCTACCCTACAGGCAATGTTGCCAGCTCCAATAAAGAGGTCAGCACCTGAACAGAGCACTCCTAGGACTAACAGCAGCAGTGGCCAGGTCAGCTCAAAGGAAACATCCTCCTTGGTATTCAGACAAAGCAAAAACTCCCAAAACCTACCTGCTATTATTTATAACTCTGTATATGTTCTTTCTCTGGTTCTTAGAAAAAAAAAAGGCATACATCTGCAACCAGCTCACCCCCAAATTGAAACAAGAGTCAGTTGTCTAGCTGGAATTCTGAGTGGAATATGCAGCAAGAGAGACACTACCTATGTAGTAGGTAAACCACACTGAAACTAAGCAGGTACATTCACTATGTTTAAAGTTTTAACTTCAAGCTTTAACTATAAGCTCCTTTCTGAATAGAGCCATTGTACCTGTGATTTATCAGCCAGCATATTGCTATTTACTATTACAAGCACCTTCTCCAACAATGCTCAAATGACTTTCTCAAAAATAACCTCACATGAAGGGAGCAATAAGTGCAAAATTATGTCTCATTAAGACTACTACAGGTTTCTTATTAGCAGTTACATCAGATTTTAGTAGCAACTTTCATATATGCATATCTCTGTCAGATTTGTCAACTTTTGATGGATGTTTTCACTCCAGTGTTATTATTACTCTTATATAGTAATACTGGCAACAGGTACCTATGGCTTATTAAACCTTATGTTGCATCTGCCACAATGTCCTGGGGCTACAGTACAGTCATCTATTACAAACACTATTCCTTGCAATTACACTTCATTGGTAACTGTATACATTCAGTGCCACTTACATTTCAGTGTCACTGTTCTGATGTTTTCTTCCAATGGGCCATGCTTGAGCTCCCAGGCAGTTAATGGGGTTGCACAGATCATTAGAACTGAAACACAAATAAAACTTGTATTAATATAGCTATTAGTGGATTAAAATATCAGTGATAACAGACAACATCAAGGCTTTGAAAATTTTTGGTCATGTGTTTCAGAGGCAGTCAGTTTAAAACTCAGTTTGGTACTGAAGTTATGGTGGGCTAATCCCCCCCCCCAGTACAGCAGGGCCAGGCCAGCAGCCCAGCTACCCTCTGTGCCATCCAGCACCTCTTCCAGCTGCACCTATTGAATCATCTCTCCCACAGGCAGCAGCATCCCCCTTCACCCTACAAACTATCAGGGAAATAGCAGAGAAAAGCCTAAGGAGATAAAGCCTGAGGTTTTCATTGATGGTGAAAGCTCATTTGTGGGCATGCATACACTTCATAGAATCATAGAATGGTCTGGATTGGAAGGGACCCCAAGGATCACAGAGCTCCAACCCCCTGCCACAGGCAGGGACACCAACCTCCAGGCCTGGAGCTACACAAGGTTGCCCAGGGCCCCATCCAACCTGGCCTTGAACACTTCCAGGGATGGGGCATCCACTACTTCTCTGGGCAGCCTGTTCCAGCCCCTCACCACTCTCTCTGTAAAAAACTTCCCCCTAATATCTAATCTAACCCTTCCTTAACTTGACCAGCACAAACAGAAACAGGAGGGAAGGGATCATGTCTGCCCTTCATCTCTGAAGTGACATACCTCCAAGAGCATACCGAAGGAGAAAGAACACACTGACTTCCTTAGCTGCTGCATCACTGATCGTACCATATATCTTATGGTGTGATATATATCTATATCATAAAGCCAACTTCTTCCAAGAGAAGAATTGCTTGGGACTCAAGAACACAGAAGACAAAACATCCCTGTCACATATCAGCACAAGGGACAACATGAAAGCTACATGCTGAGTGGTCCTATAAGAAATAAGGTGAGAGTACCCACTGCTCCACAGAACAGCTAACTTCAAATTAAAGGAAGGAGTAAAGGAAACAACCAAGAAGGGAAGTCAGCCTAGCCATGGGGTTTGAATGGAGTAACAGACAGAACACACTCATTCATCACTAAATCTTGCACCTTAGCCTGAAAAAAGTGAGAATAAGAACAGAGTTGTGTATGAAAAAAAGTACTCTGAGGTGCTCTGTACAAGTGTCTGATTTGCAGCAGAATTCCTGCCAGCCAAACAGCAAGAACAGGAAAGAGCAGAACTAAATGGCAGTATTTGATTCCATCAGGTCAAAAAGCTCTTCACCATAAGCTAGGTAAGCTTACACCTCAGGTACAGCAAAGCATCAGCATAAGCCAGAGACGTGAGAACGAGCATCTGCCACCATCAAATTATTTTGTCAAGTTATGCTTAAGGGTTGATTGATGCACTTTTAACATCAAACAACATTAAGCTTGGGAGCTCCAAGACACAGTCATCATTCATCAGTTAAGCCTAAGTTTTCAAATCAACCAGTGTGAGATTAATTAATACGGAAGCTGTCAAGATGCCTTTGCACAACTGTTGTTCTCCAGCAATTAGGAAGTAAGTTTACATTATTTGCTAAAAGACAGATAATTGCTAAGCCTGTTAGCAGCAGTAAATCAAGTTCTCTCTTTAACAAACTGTTAGTCCTGAATTTCCACCCTTGCATAGATGTATTTACACTCTTCTGAATATCCTTGCCTTATGGAATACAAGGAGTTCACACATATTGAACACAAAGTTTGAGTGATTTCATCTTCAGAAAAATAAAACCCCCATACTTTGTAGCAGTAGTGGTATCAGAAGGATCATGGTGCCCTCCTCAAAATAAATAGAATCATTAAATAATTAAAGTCATGCCAACAGACAAACAAAGATGGTCTAAAAAATATCAAGAGACTGAAAGCATAAATCATGATTACAACCCATATAATCTTTGACCTACACACACGCTACAAGGTTCAAAGGTGGCATTGCATTATGTATTTATTGCTTGCCTAAGCCATTATTCACCAGTCTTCATTTTAAGAAGTAGGTATGATGGGAGTCTCATATGGGGAAGAATACATCATAAAATCTTCCACATAAAGGATGGTACAGCTAATCTATCTTGTGTTGCCTTCTTCTCAATTTATGGCATGGCAGCCCTCTACAAAATGAAGATTCACAATGCAATGCAAGAACAGAACAGAGTGCACCCACCCCCAGAGCAGCCTTTGCATTCACCACAGCCATCAGGAGACCTGCTCATCATACTGACAAACAAAAAGAGATATACCATACCATGAGGACAGTAGAGATGTGAGCAACAAAGCACAAAGCTATTCCAGTGTCAGTATGACACCATAAACTGACATCTATGGTGATTACCACATGACTGATGGAACCAGTCTGCCCCTTTGGACACCAGGATCAGGTTGCCCAGCACTCCTATTTGCTTGCTCTGACATACCAGCTGGTGCTAACACCCCCCAAATCACAACCAGGCTTTTAACCACAAGCACTCTGCTGTCTTGATCCATTTCTCATGTGTTTCTGACAGTGCCCTGCTTTTAGCAAACAGACTCCAGCAAGGTTGGAATTTCCTTTATATTGATAGGGACCCCATAAGTAGTAAAGTGATTTGGACAACCCTGTGCTGATTTTGCCCACTTATTCTATAGCTCTGAAGTTCTCAAAGGTCTGTGCTGGCCCTTTCTGGGCCATGATGGAGAAATTACACCTTTGGAAGGCATAAAAAGAGCAATGTGAGATTGAGAGTATATCTTCACAGGAGCTATACAGATCTAGGAAAACAGGAACTCTATTAGATCCAGTCCATTCCAACAGGGAATCTTATTCTTGATTCACTTAAAGCAAATCCCTAATCAAAGGGTCAATGTTTGCCAAATTAAATGCATGGTGATGTTCTCCAAACATAATTGTTTTCATTCCTTGAAGTCAACAGCAGTGTGACACTCAGGTTTTGCTAGCTCATTTGAATAGGCAGCACCTTGGCTGGTGACATACCCATCCAGCCAGCAAGGGCTACACTTTGTCTCTGAGCAAACCTGTGAAACACAGAGATCACCCCTCCTTTCCTCTGCTGATCACAAGAGGCTTCTTATGAGCTGCTTCACACAGGAAGAACAAGACTGCTTTTTGGACTCTATCCCACAGAACACAGGGTTGGTTTGGTTGCCTGAAGCCAAGGAGTTGTCTTACTAGGAAAAAACTGGACCCTTGACCACTCCTTTGCCAATAACCAGCTCTTTCCCTTAATACAAGAAAACCATACACCAGGCACCTTCATGCAAAGGGTTCACAAAGAATGTAAAAAATATTGTGCATTGGGTTTCTTCTGTATTCAACTCCAACAGAGGAAGCAATTTCTGTAAAATTGAGGTTTGCTGCATGGTTCCTGGCACAGTTATCCAGCATGCCCTCAGGCAGTTATTTGTAGTATTTACATTTTTTTCCCAACTTATCAAGAGAAAATCCAATTGTCCCTAATGACAGTCACACTGAGTGTCTCCCATTCTCCTATATAGGGAAGCGTTTATTATCCATTTGTAGTAATTAAGGCACTGATGTTATATGGATCCATAAAGTCAACTTCATTAAGCAAACAAAGGCACTTCCCCCCCCACCCCCCAGAACTTACAACTGCAAAAATATTTAAAATAAAAGCTGAGTTGTAACACACAGCATAGTCTGAAAGAAAAAAAACACTACTGGGAAATCTAAAGTATTCTTAGAACTGGAAAAATAAAACCCCATTTTCCCAGCATTAGCTAGAAAGAAGCTAATTAATTAGCTAGCTGCAAAAAGGACAAGAGTGTTTGATAGTGTCTGCAAGAAAAGCTCAAATACAGAAATACAGAATGGTGAAGCAAACTGCTTTTTACAAGTTCAAGGCCACATATTGCCAGGGCAGGGGCATCTTCCACACCCTTTCAGAGATTTCATGCACTTTGAATAGATTAAATACAATATTGGACAAGTGACCAGGAGCTGTTGCCAAATGGCACTGCTTTTATCAGGGATGTACCAAAGAGTAATTCTACTGAATGAACATAAGGTCAGCAGCCAAATAGCTCAAACAAGTCAAGCCATTTTCTTAAAGCAAAAACAAACCCCACAACAAACAACAAAACCACAATAAAGCCAAAACACAGCAAAGGATCACACCAAGCCACAATGCTTGCTGTGAAATACAGGCCAGGTTTCATTACTGAGCTTCCTGACTTCACCCCCAAAAGACAAAACTTCATTGGTCATACAGCAGGTCATACACCACTTCCACGACCATCCTTGAACAATTTTGCTGTGCTCATACAATACTGTGTGCATTTCAGGACATGCAATTCTCTAGGAGCCTAATCAGCAAAATTTCTCACCAATTTAACGTACAGCAACATAACCTTAGTGGAGGACCCCAAGACCACCAGCACTCCTCAAACGCCCCATCTGGAGTCCTGTGTCCAGAGCTGGGGCCCCCAATACAAGAAAGATGTGGAACTGTTGGAGAAGGGTCAGAGGAGCCACAAGGATGATGAGAGGACTGGAGCAGCTGCCCTACAAAGAGAGGCTGAGGGAGCTGGGCTGGGTCAGCCTGGAGAAGAGAAGGCTGCGGGGGCACCTCATTGCAGCCTGCCAGTCCCTGAAGGGAGCTTATAAGCAGGAGGGGATTCAACTTTTTAAAAGGGCAGATAATGGCAGGACAAGGGGGAATGGACTAAAGCTAAAGGAGGGAAGGTTTAGATTAGATATTAGGGGGAAGTTTTTTACAGAGAGAGTGGTGAGGTGCTGGAACAGGCTGCCCAGAGAAGTAGTGGATGCCCCGTCCCTGGAAGTGTTCAAGGCCAGGTTGGATGGGGCCCTGGGCAACCTTGTGTAGCTCCAGGCCTGGAGGTTGGTGGCCGTGCCTGTGGCAGGGGGGTTGGAGCTCTGTGATCCTTGGGGTCCCTTCCAACCCAGAACATCCTAGGATTCCTCCAGAAGAACCACCACTCTTCATTTCTTGAAATGCTATCTGCTCTACATCAAGCCCTCTTATGTTTCCTCTCCTGGCAGTGCTAGAGTTATGCACTGCAACACATGTGAAATTAGGACTGGAATTCTTTACAAGTATTTTCATCCCCAGCCATGCAGTAAAACAGACTTTGCTCCTCTGCAAATCCCTCCTTTAAGTGCACATCCATTTCCAAACACAACCCTCACAGTGTTGTGGGGTCTTTTTTCCCTGCAGAGCTGGAAGAAAGGTGAGTTCAAGTCTTCTCATGGCACAGAGTTTAAATTAAATGTTTGAAAAAGGTGTCTTGCTGGAGTGGTACAAAGTTTTTGTAAAGGTGACCAACTCTTAGGCAGTTCAAATTTCAGTGTAATATGTAAAACTTGGACTGTGTTTTCTGAAGTTTGCATATCTTCCAGGCAGATTTGGGCTTTAATTCAAACAGATCTGGACTAATTTATATTTTGTTTGAAGTGATGCCCAAAGCCATGATTAAGTAAGGTTTTCCCCAAACCCCTCAATTCAGCTCAGGGAGTGGTCTCCTATTTCCAGCAAGATGAGTCCTAATGCGTTCACTCAACAACAGGAGGCAGCTGTGAAGGGAGCTTCTCTGCTGTAGATTGAGCTGGCCAAACAAGAGAACGTAAAGACAATGAAGAATAACACAGTACTCAGCCCAAGTGTCAAAAAGCAACACAGTAGAACAGCTTTGCACACACTTCTTTTGATTAATACCCCTACTTAAGAGCAGCTCACCTTTCATCTTTAAGATTTAAGCCAAGTCCAGTGGTAGAAAGAGGTCTGGTGCTGGGGAAGCAGTTTCACAGCAACATTCCTCTCCCCCTGGCTTTGATAACTGAAGGTGCAATGCAGAAAAAAAACACCCCAGGAACAAGTCAACATCACACTGAAGTGAACAACTGTTGAACCAACCCAAACCAATAAGGAACTGTTGGGCAGGGGGTTACTACAGACACTGCCTAGCATCTTCCCATTGCCTTCCAAGCCCTCAGTTTGTGCCACAGTCAATCAAACCTTAAGGAAGAGGAGTGAAAACAGTTTGGGACCCTGCATGCTGGAAGAGGCAGGGCTGCACTGCCATCTGTGCAGATTTTACTTTAGCAGCTTTGTAACACATTATCTGCTAACCCCACCTTCTGCATAAGGAATCCAGATACCTCCCAGTACATCCCCAGAAATAAGAATGTCATCCTGCTTGCATGTTCGATTTTAGCATCCAAGTTACAGCTGGTCACATGTAAAAGCCTTCCAGTATACACCACAAAAGAGATTAAAACCAGCTAGTAAACTTTAGGGATGATGCACACAACTTAGTTTTTAAGACCCACTCCAGTTTTCATTTACAAAATCCTGCAGTAGGAATGGGACTTGCTGTTTCTTTGTTGCACTGCTTCATAATATGCTGACAGAAGTCCTATTTAAAAAAAAAGGAATCAAAATCTGTTTAATGTCATGATGTAAGTTGCACAGCAGAAATTGAATTACTAAGTATCTATTATATAAAATTTCACTTCTAAGAAAAAGATTATTTGCACACAGTTTGCAGTTCAAACTGTAGGAAAGGCATGTATTAATGTTCTGTAACAAATTTAGATTTTATAGTTTCAATGCACAGAAGAAAAAGAACCAAAAACTGAGGTTTTGCAACACCTAAAATAACAGGTTCTTCAGTCCTGGGTAAAGTCTATAAACACATATTAAATGCAGATAAAATACAGTTATAAGACATTATTACTGTGTTTCAGCTTCCCTTTTTAAAGCAGTATGTTGCATTATGCCTTTGCAGTCAACTAGGGATGAATTAAAGTAAGGTTTGTCCATGGAAGACAGTCCCTCCAAAGCAAGACAGAGTATGCATAGAGGACTCCTCTGACTCCCACTATGAACAACCAGACCCAACGTACATAACTACCGAGCACCTCAGTACACAGCACTGAGGCTGCATACAGCATTTCCCCCAAACACAGCTAAATGTTAAATTACTCTGGCAGAAGAAGCTAGAGAAGTCAGCCTCAGCAACCAAACTGATGGACAAAGCCATACTTAAGTACTCCTGTTGTCAATTTGATCCTGGTCAGAGGGGGGAGGTGTGCAGGAGACAGCCACACAGCACAGAGCTGCAATGAGATCAGGCTCTACAAAGATTTCTGTGTTCTGCTTTCTGCAATGTAAGGGGTAAACCCTTGGGGTACATTCTGGGAACTAAGTACCCAACCATGCTGTTTCCTGGGTAGGAAGGTGACTCAGGACTAAGAGCACCTCTCATTGCATCTCAACTTCAATACTAGAAGGAGTTGCAACTACAGAAGAGAATTTCTGCAGCGTTTCATTAGAAGAAGAAAATTTAGTCCCTCAGAAAAGAGGTTCACTTTCATAGTAACAATACCCTACCTCATAGCCAATATCCATCCCACCTACCTCACTGACACCCTGAGCTGGGTACACACATCTGCCTCTCACAGGAAGAGATGGGAGCTTTTTATGTCACATTCTTCCTCCCTTTACAAACAAGCAGGTGAGATTTAATTCTTTAACCAGCCTTCACTCAGAAAGATGCAGGTACTGGGTCCTTATCAAGACACATCTTTATAGACAGGAAAAAGAAACACTCTTATCCTTAAGCCAGAGATTAAAAAAACACAACCACACCTGCTTCAACTCAAAGGCTCAGCATGGTATTGCCAGGAACAGTACTTAGGAACATAACTGTGCAGATTATTTGCTATAATGGTGCCATGCTATAGTTCCCAGCAGAATTGGAATTGCTGAATGCTCCAGTCTCCACAAGGAAGGAAACGTTAGTGTGGTGCTTATGTGAAAATTCACTAGGTTTCTGCTCTCAAGGGAATAGTTTCCTGCTGTGATAATGCTAAACATAAAACACATCGAGTTTTAGGACTGATGGAAATGAAATTGGTGTGAATAAGTGATTGTTTATATAAAAATGCACAGTCAGGACATCTACTGCATATGTGAAACCATAAAAATTTAACTATCTCACTTCATTGCTATAGGATACTCATAAAAGCTATTGTCCACTTGTGGTCACATGGTTTTGTCCTAATCCTCTACAGGGATCACTGCCTGAGCACTGTATTTCATTATTTAATGGAAAATGAGACAGAACTACTAGAAGAGCAAGCTGCCATGTGTCATACCTGAAAGGAAAAGACCTACTCAGTTCATTGGAACGCTGTTTGTTTCCCCTTTCCATTTGAAGACTACATTTCCCAGACATTACTTGCATCATTACTGAGACTTTAGAACAAAAGACATGTGCTCCAGCAGGAAAAGGATTCAGCTTAGCTTTCACTAAGTGGCTTCCCACACAAGTCGCTGCCCCTCCTCATCCTCACCATCTCTGCTTCAACTGAGGATTCTTTTGAGGTAATGGTTATGCTAGAGATGATACAAACATTATGAGGCAATCTACTTGGGAGGCACAAGGTAGTGCTTCTATCAGCATGCTCATGACACAGGCTGATGCTTAACTCTGACACAAGGCCTTAATGTTAATTTTAATACAGGTTCTGGTTCCTTGTTCTTTTCAAGGAAAACTATCAATTTAAAACACAGAAATGGGAAAATTAGTCTGCCTTAACCTGCAGGCTACACCTGAAAAACATTATAAAACCTTCCTTTAAAATTAAGAGTTGCTATTAGAAAAATATGCTTTACACAGAAGCTTCTGGAAGGCCCGACAGTTGCACAGACAAGGGTAAAATGTTTTTGACAAGTTTCACTGCTAGAACTTGATTCAGCAAAGCAGCTCAGCATATGCTCATGAGCTTTGCTGAATCAGAGCCCAGAAGTGACACCCCTTTTGACAGCTTCAGTGTAACTGTTAGAAGTTAACCCTGTGGTGGGGACCCCTTCCCTCCCTCCGCCCCTCACACACGTGATGGAACAGACATATGGTATGACGTACCCCTGCAGTGCTGTGGGACTTGCATCTTACTGGAGGACAGCATCCATTTGCAAACAGCATGCAGCAGGAGATGCACATGGCTCTTCCCCTGCACTTCAAACAGCTGAAAACCAACAGGACTCTAAGCTACTACACAAGGATTATGGAGCTACTGTTTAGTGATTAAAATATATTTAACAACTACCTTAAATGTGTCTAATTCTTTCTTGATAGTATTTCAGTAGCACCATGTGCCTTCCCCACTGCATGTTGGTGATTTTAAGAAGCATCAAGAGAATCAGAATGCTTTGGGTTGGGAGGAATCTCAAAGATCACCTAGTTCCAACTTGAGCTAGTTGCACAGTTACTGCAAAGTATTTGTTTTCTTTGTTATCTACTGCAAGTATCTGCCAGAGTTCATCTGAGTTCACTTGGTGGAACAGACTCTGGAGACTCTGTGAAGTGTGCCACTGTTCAAATGAATCAGCACCAGTATCTGTAGATTTCATTTAAAAAAAGAAATCCCCTATTGAAACAAACATTGCCTGTGAACTCCTGCACATGGGAAGATTTTCCCCATCTCTCCCCCTCTCACTTCTGTCATCCCAACACTCAGCTCTCCCCAGCAAGTCACTTCCACAAAGGGAAGCTGTTTGGTGTGACAAACCTGCCAGCAGCTCCACACTGTGCACACAGTTCCATGCACTAAGCTGCACGCCACCCTCCCTCCCTCAGCCCAGCAGACTGGAAGGCAGAAGGGGCCAGTTTAGAAGTTGATGTTCATGTCAGTAATGTATACATGACTGCTGCTGGCTGCTTTGATCCTAGGCACCCAGCTCCACAAACATCCCAAAAGTCCAGATTTGAAGTAGTGTGAAGGAATGTTGAGCAACATGCCCCAAATCAGCTACACTGCCTTTCGGCCAGGAGTTTATTGCTCCTCGGTGTGAGCTCCCCACCACAGCCCCAGAGTCAGCCACCTCACCAGACTGCTGCTGCTCTGGCCCTTCCTTGTTCCCACCCAGGAAAGCCTGGTCAGGCTGCAGCAGCAGCTCCCACCACCCCACACTTGCAGACATCATGCTAGGGACAGAAGTTATCCCCATTACAGTGTTTCAAAGTTAACACAACTTCTCTTGGAGTCTGCTTCCCAAAGAGGAAAAACTCAGGCTGTTGGAAGACAAGGCTTTACTCTCCCCAAAACAAGATTTAAAACACCTCTACCTATTGATCAAATAGTTAACCATCAAATACTACATTTTAGAGTCTAAAGGGGTGATTTATAAAGAGATCTAAAGAAACTATAGGAGGAAATAATACCGTGACCTATTGCTTAACACTGGCAAGTCAACACACATAATACTTGTTTAAAGCCCTGGTTTGTTCAATCCATGACACTTGCCCTTCTTGAGTGGCTGCAGCACAGACTGGAGTCTCATTCCCCACCACTATCCCTTAATACCTGACCAGATGTAGCACCCCTTTTGTGCTATCATTTTAATGGAATGCTAAAAATAATAGTTCACTGAATGCAAGATTTACTGTAACACATAAAAATGAAATGACAATAAAGTCATACACATAAATTAAGTGAGAAGCCCTGTAATCTAGTCTCCATCAATGCTGTATTTTCTCTCACATCAGTGTCTCATTCTTCACCTTCTTTGAAGTACAATAAGTTACAATTATTGGTAAATATTTATATTCAGTTCTGCAGTGTCAAGATACTGACAGTTAATATAAGTCTTCCAAAAAACATTCCCATCTTCCCAAGACAACACAACTATTTATCATCCATGCCTTTCTGAAGGGTTATGCCTTTTTGGGAATGAGTTTTAGGATCATCTTTATTCTTGTCTCAGCAACTTTTAGCTAAGAAAACTAGAACAAATTAGGACTCTGGTAGCCACATACTCACTAGCTAAAATCAATAGCTTTAATTTTCACATTTAAACCTACAATTTTCATCTGACAGGCTCAGCAGGTTTTAATGCACACAACAATTTACTTTTACTGTTTTAATTGTTTTTAGTCAATCACTTTTATTGCTTCTCTGCATCTGACTAAACAAATTAATAGAGCTATGTTCATAAATGATTACTTTGTGAAATGGCTTGATAGATACATTTGCCAGTTTCACCTTCAATTACTGCCAACATTAGTAATATTTATACCAAGAGGTACATTTGTCCAGGTTTTATAATTAAGTGAGCAATGGGAGCAGCAATAGCAAAAAAAGAAAATTAAGAAAAATATCTGTTTCCTGAGGTCCATGGTATCAAATGTCACCTTCCTAACAGTGCTACCCCCAGGCCACCTGAAACCAGCCAGACCTGCCTGCATAGTTGGCAGAAAAAAATGTTTCTGGATTACAGAGAGACAGTCTACTGCTGCCTAAAGTCTTGCACGACCTTTCAGTTGAGGGGAAAAAAAAAAGACTAAACAACTTGCTGCTCAGGATGATATTGTTACAGGGCAGGACAGACCTGCATCTTGTGCCTTGTTTTGTCCCCTTACTGAAGGGCAGCAAGAGTCTAAACTCCAGAAGAGCCTTAGGGCTCCCTCCTCATCCCCACCCAGCTCCGTGTCCTGGACGGACAGGAGGTGGGTCAGGTACAGGAATGCCAGCTTGAACATAAACTGCAGCGGTGCCTCTTCCCTTTGGCAGAGGGATACATGGCCAAAGCTGGACAATTCAAAAATAGTGTTACTAGTAGGAACAGGGAGGTAATTGTCCCCCTGTACTCAGCACTTGTGAGGCCGCATCTCGAGTGCTGTGTCCAGTTTTGGGCCCCTCATTACAGGAAAGACATTGAGGCCCTGGAACGCGTTCAGAGGAGGGCTACTAAGCTGGTGAGGGGTCTGGAACACAGGCCTTACGAGGAGCGGCTGAGGGAGCTGGGATTGTTCAGCCTGGAGAAGAGGAGGCTCAGGGGAGACCTTATAGCTCTCTCTAACTTCCTGAAGGGAGGTTGTAGTGAACTGGGGGCCGGCCTCTTCTCCCGTGTAGACAGTGACAGAACTAGAGGGAATGGTGTCAAGCTGCGCCAGGGGAGATTCAGGCTGGACATTAGGAAGCACTACTGCTCGGAAAGGGTAGTCAGGCACTGGAATGCACTGCCCAGGGAGGTGGTGGAGTCACCGACCCTGGGGGTGTTCAAGGAAAGACTAGATGTTGTATTGAGGGACATGGTTTAGTGGGAGCTAGTAGTAATAGGTGAATGGTTGGACTGGATGATCTTTTAGGTCTTTTCCAACCTTGATAATTCTGTGATTCTGTAATTTACTAATCAAAAACATTATATTGTTGCCACAGATTTGGAAATATCAAGAAAGCCAGCCTTTGGGAATGCCAGTAAGGGCCAACCCTTGCTGACACAGCCTTTCCCAGGTTACAGACAGATCCCAGGGTCCAAAATAAGACCTCAGGTGCTTTCATAATAGTTACATCAGCTGTTGCTAAATCCAAACATGTGAATACAACTCCACCAGTTGGTCTTTCCCCAGTTAAGGCATCAAATGAGCTGAAGCTCCTGTGAAAGTAGAATTAATTGAAAGCAAAAGTTGCCTTCAGATACTGTGTCTATGTACATCATTTAGGAGGCTTAACCCAACAAACATTTTCCACATATCAGGAAGGCTCTTCACACAACATGCAGTGCCTGTAGTCACTGAAGTGAGAGATCCCAGCTCACTGAACGAAACCCAAGATTAACCTGATGGATCTTCAGCTCTCCTAACTTTAAAAGGATTAGCTTCACTTGACCAAAGAGAAACATACAAGACAAGCAGTACCATGGCCTTCCTGGTCCCTACATGGGTTTAGTCACTACATGGTGCCACAGGGCCCACCAGGTTCAGCCTAATTCAACACATGTCTCCAGACACACCTAGACACACTCCTCCAGTGTTTAATCTACAGTTAACATGCCAAATCTCCTTCCTACACCACACCTATTTTATCACCACTCCTGTGGACCAGGAAAACTACGTTATGATTTTGGGAGAGTGTCTCCATTCCTCTCACTGTGTTTCTTAAACATCTTGCCTTGTGGCTGAGGAAACACTTGCTCAGAGCTCTCCTCCCCACCTTTACAGCACGAGTTCTTTTATCCAAGCCATCACCAGCACACTAAACCAGCTGCTGCTTTTGCATAAAAGCTAAAAATGATTCTACATTGGTGAAAACTGCTGACATCAAGCTAGTTTTTCATTTAATATTCCCACATAATACCCCTCACATTTGATTTAAGCCTTCATTGAACACAGGCCCTCAGAAGCGCTCTGGGTCTTAAGCTGTAGGGAACTGATAAACTGCACAGTGTGGTAGAAAGGCTTTTCACTATTCTTTTAGAAACCTGCATAATATCTTCTATGGAAGAGCCCTGCTCTCTGGCTGAGGCTGCTAGGTACTTCAGGAATACAAACAGAATGTATTAATCCTTTCAGTCCTTGAGCTCCCAAGCCTACACTCTTCTGCCATGAGAAAAGCCATGAAGGGTTTGTAGGACAAAACAGTGTCTCTTACTACACATGTAAACCACAGAACAAATCTGTTTATTTCCTGAGGTTCATAGAAAAACATCATTTGGTTTAGTATTTCTCTATTCCTTGAATCAGTTCCCCATTCTAAATACATACCATTTTTATTCTAAGTTGCTTGGTATTAAGCAGATACTTGATCCACCAGTGGTTTTCACAGCCCCCCCTCCTTGCTCCCCTCCCTGCAGTGAGGTAACACAGCTGTTCCATAATCCCATCTTTTTATCAGCAGGCAGGAGGGGGCTCACTGAAATGTCAAACTGAGGACAGCCACCTTGCTTGGATGACATACCCCAGAGCACATCTGCGTTCAGGACCCTCCAATAAAGACCTAAGCCTAAAAAAAAGCTAAACAAACAAATCTTCTGTCACAGATGACCTGAGTTTTGCTGCTACTCAGGGCACAGATAATACCTGAAGTGGCAACAGCATCTCCACTCACAGCCAGATATATCCATCTGACCAAAGCCAGCCCCTCCACCACTGAATGATAGAGAAGTGATCAACAGAACCACAGTCACAGCACCTCCCTGGCAATACAGATGTGTCCAGGCTAAGGACTGGTCACCTTAACCCTGTGCCCCACAGGGCAGCTCAGCTTGTTTTTAAACTCACCTTGAAACAATAACAAGCTGCAGAAAAGCAGCCATTTATTTTTTGGCAGGGCAGCACCCTGGGGTGCTTTACAGGGCCCTTTACAGAACAGTTAAAGCAGTACCCCAAGAGTGACCCTAAGTTACTGTGTACAAAGGCACACATGCACAGACTGACTCATTAGAAGTTCTCACATGGCCCAGCTGCAGCATGTTTAATGCTTCTATCAGCTCATCACATCATTTCATAATCACTGATGAAAAGCAGTGGCACAGGATGATTTCAAAGGCCAGTCTTCCAACATGGGCAAGGCACTGCACTCATGGATTGAAACAGTCAACAGGACCTAGCTCATCAAGCTCAGCTGGAAGCTTGAAGTGATGGTATTTCACTGTTTCACTCCAGTGCAGAGCACCCTCCCCTGAAAGAGCTTTTGGAAAAGGTCCTTTGCAAGTAGGATCATACTTCATTCACATGGACAGGTAAGACCTGTTGAAACACAGTTCAAGATCACTTATGCTACAATAGTACCCGAAGATGCCAACCAAGATCAGGCCTTATTGTGCTGGACACACCATGAAGGAAAAGCCTGTAGGTCCCTGTCAATACAGTCTAAACAAAGAGGACAAGCAGGAAGTTGGCAAATAGTTTTTTAAAAACCCCAAAACTTCCCCTAGGTCACACAAAGTCTGTGTCACAACCAAGATGCAGGTATAGATCAGGGATTCCCATGTCTTACCCTCAAGACCATCCTTTCTCACTCTTCAAAAGAGCAACCTTTTAAAAAAACACAACCTGCAGCACTACTATCAACAGTTATTCTAATTGTCCTTTCACGTAGCAGAGCTACACCAAGAATCAACCTGGCCCACATGTTTAAGGCACATTAGATATTTAGATTAGATATTAGGGGGAAGTTTTTTACAGAGAGAGTGGTGAGGGGCTGGAACAGGCTGCCCAGAGAGGGGGGGGATGACCCGTCCCTGGAGGTGTTCAAGGCCAGGTTGGATGGGGCCCTGGGCAACCTTGTGTAGCTCCAGACCTGGAGGTTGGTGGCCCTGCCTGTGGCAGGGGGGTTGGAGCTCTATGATCCTTGGGGTCCCTTCCAACCCAGCTCAGTCTGTGATTCTATGACAGAAACCCACACTAAAACTTGCTGAAGTCTGAGCAGTTCACCACCTGGCAAGATCCTTCCTTCCATCTCACATACCTAGAATGAAAGAGACTCAGTCTCATGTGCCATGCCAAGCCACCACCCCCCCAGCTATTCAACATACTTTTACAGAGCTGCTACAGAGTGTATTCCCAACCCATCCATAAATACATTAGGAATGCACTCTTCTCTTCCCTTTGCCCAGCTCACAAGCACAGCGACTCACCCACACCACACAGTGCACTTCACACCAGTCAAAACAGATCAAAGAATCACATGCAAGTCAGAAATGGTGTCAGCCCTCTGCAACTAAACACATTCAGATTCTGAACCCCAGAAACAGACTTTGCAGCAATACAACTGCTGACTGCACCTACCAAACACTCTCTTGCTGCCCTTCAAACGTGCTTGCCATTTAGAAGCACACAGAAGCTGCTTTACTGCCAATTCCTCCACTGATGGCC
The DNA here is from genome assembly GCA_013400835.1 of Zapornia atra. Lineage (NCBI taxonomy): Eukaryota > Metazoa > Chordata > Aves > Gruiformes > Rallidae > Zapornia > Zapornia atra. Next base: position 206,124 of record VZTU01023562.1, read on the forward strand.
CATTTTATTGACAAAATACAGCTGAGCCACCTAAAGTAATTTCAGCTCCAGAATAACCTTTCACACAAGAAGTTAACCAGCTCCTCCATCCATCTACAGAAGGTTTAGATTAGCAAACCCCACACAGACACATTCAGATCCTCTGAACAGCCTCATGTCAGTGAAGGCTAACATTCAAACAGTATTTTCTACCTTGAGTTCTGGGAAGAAAAGCCTTCTTTACTCATAAGTAAGAGCTTTGTAATCCCACTCTACCACACACTGTTTGATCCACCTATACCTCCTTTCCCCTGTCCCCAGTCTCTCCTTTCCTTTGTCTTACCCCTCTCCCACATTAAGATTTTCTCATTACACTTCCATGGAGGTTTTTTTAAATAGCCTTTTTTTTAAACAGCATTATTTAAACTAAGACAAAAGTTGCCCAGCCTTCCCACATACTTAAAAAGTTCCAACTGTATACAAGTCTATCTTGAGCATGGCAGCTGGCACTGCTGTGGTGGCTCACGACTAGCCATTCAGAGAGCCTGTGCTGCCACAATCAGACAAGGTTGCCATCAGATAAATGCTTTCATTTTTAAAAGCAGCAGACTGCAATGTAAACTTACACTTCTCTTTCCAATTCAGTTGTATAAAACATTAAAGAAGGTTGCTAGGAAGAGAGGGGTTTAGAAGCTACTTGTATTGTCAGGCTTAACCCTGCATTCCTCTTAAGTCTGTCCTTCAAGTGAGTTGCCCTGATCAAAGATCTTATGGTTGACCCCTCAGATTTTGTCCATAGATCACTCAAGGTGCTGGTTATGCTACCAGCTGCTCTTCACATCTGCCCAGTGCTAGCTGTCATGCCCTCTCCCATTTAGTCTATGCTAAAGAATTCCTGAGGTGGGTGGGAAAGGGGGAGAGACCATACATCAGCATGTTCTCCCACAGACTGACACGGGAAGCACACCCCAGCTCAGGCAGCCTGATGGAGGAAGGTAAATTCATGAACACATCCATCCTGAGCAGACACTGCTACAGCAGAGGAGCAGCTGAGCAGAGTTTGGAATGGGACTGGGGGTTTCAAGAGACACATCAGCCATCCACAAGTGCAAACACCAGGTGAAAACAGACAAGCCTCACGTTACCAGGTCACAGGGCTCAGCTCTGTTCTCAAAGCAAGAGCACACACAGGAGCAGCAGGGAAGGCAGCTACCACGCCAACGCTAACTGGGGAACGATGCAGCTGCAGCAGAGACACAGCCCTGCAGAAGGTGCTGCGTGGGGAAGTTATTTTAGCCATGGGAGGCTGGCTGCCTTTCTCAGAGTTTGTCATTAACCTCACACAGAAGAATTCAGCTCTCCTGCCTAAGGCCCTGTCATGGGTCACAGCTCGAGCCCAGCTCGTCTCAGGGCACATACACAAGTTGAAGCTACTACTGTCCAAACTACTTTTTTTTTTACAGCTCACTTGGAAAGAGAAAAATCTGGTCATTTATCCCTGCAGGCTGGGAACTGACCAGAATCACACTTAAGAATTACCCTAAAAAGAAATCAAAGTCCAGTTCTGGGCTCCCTGGTATAAAAAAAGACAGGGATCTCCTGGAGAGAGTCCAGAGAAGGGCTATGGAGATGATTAGGGGCCTGGAGCATCTCCCCTGTGAGGACAGGCTGAGTGAGCTGGGACTGTTCAGCCTGGAGAAAAGAAGACTTAGGGGGGACCGAATTAGTGTTTATAAATATCTTAGGCATGGGATGCAGGGGGAATTGGCCAGCCCCTTTTCAGTG
>VZTU01023562.1:208022-222329 GCA_013400835.1 Zapornia atra
TGGACCCCATGAGCTCTCGAGGTCCCTTCCAACCCCTACAAGTCTGTGATTCTGTGATCTAACAGCCAGGCACCACACAACAAGAATCCCGACGCTGCCTGCACTGGCTGGGTCACTTACAAGGGAGCACCACTCTTCCTTGCGCTGCTCTTTTGGAGAGCACAGATATAGCAGATGAGAAGCTCACCTGCCCACCTCTCTGTACTTTATAGCTCACCTACATGATACAGAGCTATTTGGTTTTTTAATACTCTGTGGCAGCCACACAGTTCATACTTTTTTTTTGTGCTTCCCCCCCCAAGGTGAAGTTCCCACCTTTTTCCTGTGTAACTGGCAGTAACAGAGCAGCCCTGTGTTCAGCCTGAGAAACCACTACCAAACAGCTCACTAGTATCTCATAAGATACCTCTGTTGGAAGAGGAGTACATTATTAGATGCTTTGCTCATTAACAAAAGCTGATCAAAGCCACTCTGCTCCCTGAAGGTGCTGCACTCTGCACAATACCAGTTTCCCAGAGTAAGACAGTGGCTTAAATCTAAAGAGCTAACACACAACAAGTGCCCCTCTTGTCATTCATTTTAGAAAGAGAAGAGAGAGAACCAGGAGCTCTCATCAGTCCAGAAATACTTAGCTCAAATGCAGCTGGAGTAACATCAGAGCTGGACTTCTCACCCCCTTAAAGATTACACCGCCTCTACTACCAAAGAGTCCATGTTACTCTACCTCCACAGCCCTGGGTTAAAAGCTCCCCCTTTATCAGAAGGCACCTAAAGCTACAAGGCACTCTTACATCAAGACCTCTCTCCCTCCAAAACCCCATCCTCCACTCATTAGGTCAGTGCCCCAGCCATTTTACTACTACATCAGCTATCACTACCTCACACAGCTCCCCTTAAATTAAATCACATTTCACTGAATCATAAACAGCACCTTTGCTGCTTCTTTAGGCACAGCAGAGTCCAAAAAGCACCTTACCTGCAGAGAAAGAGCAAAACCCACCAACAGCCCCAGGAGCACAATGAGCCCAGCCCCTTTTTATCCCACCCATCTGCTGCCAGGTTGATGAGTCTGTATTGCTACCAGCTCATACTCTCAGGTGAAATAAATTAGATGCTAACAGTGAGGAACCCCACTGCCACTGCATACTCACATGAAGGCGTGCTTTCAAAGGCCTCAATTTTTCACTGAGGAACTGTTTTTCAGCATCTAGTCTTATTTGTGTTACAGTGCAAGACTCTGGCTGGCCTATTTTCTAAATATCTGAGGGTTTATTGCTAGGCACTACAAGAGATACATCTATTTACTGACCCTCTGATGGAGATTTCTTATGAAAATGCAAAGATTAGGTTAATGTTTTTCCTAAAGTTCTTACACTGGAAGTTCATTTCATCATCTAAAAATTACATAAGAGCTTAAGAATAGATAGAGATGAAAATCCCACCACAGACATTTCAAAAGGATGGGGAGAAAATATTTACATGTAAAAGCTGTTTACTTAGGGACCGCAGAGTTACTCAGCTCTAGGAGGTTGTACCTCTCCATGTTCACATGCACACCTACAGGATAGGGGTATGGAGAGTGTTCACCCCAACTGTGAAATCCTGCCAAGGCATCTGTGAACCAACACAGCTCTACAATAATGCCTTGGTAATGCAAAACTCCTGTGTTTAGAGAACAACCCCTTTTAAGATCACACCCCTTTAAGATCACACAGCCCAGAGTTGATTTTCTGTGGGGTACATTAGCATCAGTACTGCCAGGCCTCCAAGCAGAGGCTCTGTGTCTAGTTCTAGTCTTTGCCACACACACAGGCCCCTTTGAATACATGGATTTAAATGAGATAGCCAAGACCTGCAGTCAGAATGGGAGATCTGAAGAGGAGGGCCTTTGGTGCATGGAGTACAGCTCTTTGACTGAGTTGAAAGTCAAAGAGAATGCAGAAAGGAATAAATAATCAAAAGAACAGAAGTAGAAAGAAGCTGGTAAGACTCTGAGAGACGCAGATCTATTCTGGTATTCCTACAGCACCAAAGAAAACAAGGCATTTCTTTTGTTTTTTAAAGAAGGTTGTGTTGTAAATTACACTACTGCATAGGAAGAACTGCCTCATGGTAACAGAAGTTTCTTATTGTCCACATGACTTTAATTTATCCCTTCTGAAACAGAAGTGTCAAAGTTGAATGGGTCCAGAAAAGAAAAGAGCAAGCCTGGGCATCACTCAGTGAAGAAGATGATTAGGGGCCTGGAACATCTCTCGTATGAGGACAGGCTGAGTGAGCTGGGACTGTTCAGTCTGGAGAAAAGAAGACTTAGGGGGGACCTAATTAGTGTTTATAAATATCTTAGGCATGGGATGCAGGGGGAATTGGCCAGCCCCTTTTCAGTGTCTGTGGGGACAGGACAAGAGGCAATGGCTGTAAACTGGAGCACAGGAAGTTCCACACCAACATGGGGAAGAACTTTTCCCCAGTGAGGGTGACAGAGCCCTGGGACAGGCTGCCCAGGGAGGTGGTGGAGTCTCCTTCTCTGGAGAGATTCAAGACCGACCTGTGCAATATGAGCTGGGAGCTGCTTTGGCAGGGGGGTTGGACCCCATGAGCTCTCGAGGTCCCTTCCAACCCCTACGATTCTGTGATTCTGTGATCAGCGATCGCCCAGTGATCAGAATGGTCACCTTGCCAGGGAAAAGACACGTGTGAACATCCTGCTCCCAGGCTTGGTCAGGAATTCACATGAATCATTCCCCAATGAATTCACCCCAAACCCTACACCTGGACCCCCTCACAGGGAAGAAATGGGGAGGGGGGCTCTGAGAAAGCTGGCTGAGCTATTCCAGATCTTACAATTCCCCCACCACCTGGTCTCTTTCCTTCTGGTCATCTAAATCTGTAATTTCCCTTTCCTAAGCAGAGGTCTCACCTCTCCTCTCTGCAGCACATCATGCTCTGAGACTGGTTTCCCGAGACCCCTTCCACTGCCACAGCCTCGCTGCAATGGTGCTTGTGATTGAGAGGGTTGCAGAGACATCACGGAGGAGTTTAGAGGCTGGGAAATGATGCAGGCCTGGCACACCATATCCCTTCCCTCCATCTTCTGACAAGCTGGGCTGGGTCCTGCTCCGGGAAACAGGTATTTTGGCTATGAGCCAGCAGTGTGCACTGGTGACTAAGAGAGCCAGTGGGATCCTGGGATGCATCAGGAAGAGTGTGTCCAGGAGGTCGAAGGAGGTGATCCTCCCCCTCTACTCTGCCTTGGTCAGGCCCCACCTGGGGTATTGTGTCCAGTTCTGGGCTCCCTGGGATAAAAAAGACAGGGACCTCCTGGAGAGAGTCCAGAGAAGGGCTACGAAGATGATTAGGGGCCTGGAGCATCTCCCCTGTGAGGACGGGCTGAGAGTGCTGGGACTGTTTAGTCTAGAGAAAAGAAGACTTAGGGGGGACCTAATTAGTGCTTATAAATATCTTAGACATGGGATGCAGGGGGAATCGGCCAGCCCCTTTTCAGTGTCTGTGGGGACAGGACAAGGGGCGATGGCTGCAAGTTGGAGCACAGGAAGTTCCGCACCAACATGGGGAAGAACTTTTCCCCAGTGAGGGTGAGGGAGCCCTGGGACAGGCTGCCCAGGGGAGTGGTGGAGTCTCCTTCTCTGGAGAGATTCAAGTCTCATCTGGACGCCTATCTATGTGATATGAGATAGGGAGCTGCTTTGGCAGGGGGGTTGGACCCGATGAGCTCTCGAGGTCCCTTCCAACCCCTATGATTCTGTGATTCTGTATTTAACCTTCAACCCGTTGTGACCCGTGGATACAGGGCTCCGCGTTTCCCAACTTTGAGCAGGGAAGGAGAGACAACCTGCTGCCCGGCTCACTCTTGGGCCGATACCCGGCAGCATCGCCAGTTCTGCCGTGTCCCAGCACCTTTAACCTAAAGCTCCACCTCCCGGAGCGTGAAAATAACATAGGAACGGCTCAACTTTGGCTTGAAACAAGGGCGCAAGCTGAAGAGGAGGCTTTGCGGAGGTGTGGAGTGCAGAAGCAGGATTTCTTAGAGCGCCCATGGGTTTGTTAGTTAAAAAAGAAGTGGGTGTTAACTCGGGAGCTCGGGTCCTGACACGGGGGAAGTCATTTCGATGTCTCAGCAGGTGAGAGCTGGGACCTTCGAGAGGGTAAGCTGCGGCACTGCTGTTTAACGTCTGGCCGCCGCCCGCTGCACGGAGGGTTTCAGGCTGTTTCCGATGCAAAGGCAGAACTGCTGAGCGCTCCCCCCGCGGAACGCGTCCGTTCCCCGGCGGGCTGCTCTGACCTCTCGGCTGGCGGCAGTTCGGAGCTGCCTCAGGCACGGCACGGCAACTGCCCGGCCCGCCGCCCGTCTCCCACGGGAGGAGACGCTCCTTCATCGCGGAGGTGAGCCTCATGTCCGCCGGGACGGGACGCACGCCCCGGGCTGCAGCCGGGGAGTCGCCGTACGCGTCATGCTGGGGTTTGGTCCGTCTGTCACTCACGCCGTCAGTCAGCGCCTCCGCCCGCCCACAAAATGGCGCCGCCGCCTCCACACGTTCCCGATGCGGCGGCGCCCTCTGCCGACCTGCACTAGCATGGCACGGCCGGGCTGCGGGCAGGGCCCCCCGGCACCACCCGTCAGGCTCAGCGCGGGGCTTGCCTGAGGTGAGCGCGTCGGCCCTGAGCCCCAGGCATTGCCTGCCCGGGGCGGTGTCGGGCTCTGTCCCCCAGAAACTCGGGGAATGAGTTCGGGCGCCTTGTTCCCGTGCAGGAAGCTGCCATCAGAACGAAAACGCGAGTGCCATTTCTGCCCTCAGGAACCAGAACGTCCCCTTGCCGCTGGGCAGCACCGGGCTGTTTCCTCACCTGAGGACTGAAGCCTGCAGGAGATCACTTCTTGGCAGGAGTACGGTTGGACAGGCTGCAGGACTCCTGGAAACAGGGGCCCTTGTGCCACAGAACCTGTTCACAGAGACAAAATACACCATGAATCCGTTACAGCGACCAGGCTGCGTGAGAGACCCGGCGGCAGAATGAGTGCCCTACACAAGTACAGAGCACGCAAACGCATAGGTAGCACCCGCGCCTTTCAGAGCTAACCCCTTCCAATTAAACCACACCAAAAGAACATTACATCCGTGAAGATTCTGTGCTGCCATGAACATCCCTGAGGGAAATGAGGGTGGGGAGCTCTGATGAATGGCAGGGATGTCACCTGCTGTACTCCACACCTCTTCCAGACATGCCTGACAAACACTGACCTCGGGGCATCGGGATGCAAATAAAATAAACCTTTAAGCCCTTCCCAGAAATGCACTATGTGAATAGAAATTGCAATGGGCTTGCAGAAGGGTGTTTTATACAGTCACAGTCAACAGAAGCCATTCACTCCAGGAAAAAAATAAACCATTTTTGGGTTTTTTAATTAATCACTAGGCTACCGCTGAACTATTGCAACAGAAAACTCACATAAACAAGACTCTATCAGGCTTCAGCTCATTTCCCCACCACCACCACCCTCCCTACAATTAACAAAGAAGCTAAAAATAAAAGCTCGATTCTTTTGTACCAGTCCCAGAACCATCTTGCTGGAGTCACGATGCAGCTTTTCAGTGAACTGCTGAAGTTAAGAAAACACCACACATACAAAGTTTCTCACAGACCGAAGCAGCAGCAGCAGCATTTTCCAGCCCGTTTCCTCCATCCCGTAGGCTAGGCATACACTGAAATACAATTCCAATGTACTTTTCCAGCTAGGACTATTTCCTGCTCAAGCGTTGAAAGAAAAGCAATAGAAACTCAGTGCTGTGGATAGAGGTGCCTTAGCCTTGGAAACCTGTAAAAGGCCCTTCTTTTTAGTAAGAAAGAAAAAAATTCACTTTGTTAAAGCCAGTAGTAGACCCAAGTTGTCCTGGGTCCGGTTAGCAACACAAAGAGCAGCAGTAATCCTTACCCAAAACTTCACACTGCCTCAGAGAGCTGCAGGCCAGGACACAGCCCGAGCCACCATCCTGAGCTCTGCAGGGCAGACAAGGACCCAAGGTGTTGCAGCAAAGGCCCAAGGGTACAAGGAGCCTAGGCAGTGAACCCAGCAGGAGCTCCAGCACAGATATTAACCCCAAATTCCAGCAACTTCTGCTCCATCCACTGAAACAACCCAAAGACATCTCTGAACATTTAACATACTGGTCACTGTAACACCCAACATACACTGTTACCAGAAAGCACCTGGCGAGCGTGAGACAGTGCTTCATATATTTACTATCAAGAGCAGAATTAAGGGCTGAGCTTCACCTTGTGCTGAGGAATAAACCCCATTACATCTCCTAGTCATATTCTAGCCCCATAAAATACTCTTAGTTGGTGTTTAATGGGAAATACGCCCATGCCCTCATTTTCTGGGGTTTGAGCACGCACTTCCAGTTCTGCCTGAATAGCTGGGTAAGGGATCACAATCTCGGCGTGCGTAATTCAGGGACTCACAGCATCCAGATTTAGATAAATACAAGTTATGAAAATAGATTCAGTGCTACACCCACACCAAAAAGCTGCTGCCTCCATACCTGGAGGTGTGTGATGCCTCTGACAATGTGCCTGCTTAGACATGCGGAGGTTTGGGGTTTTAAATGCACTTTCTTCAATTTAGTAAGTGCAGGCATGTATTTAATGTTTAAGACGCATATTGTGATGTTAAAGCATTGTTTCCATTTTTATTAGCCATTAGAAAAACTATATTGCTGATATATTAATAGATCCATACCTCAAAGTTCTTCATGTCTTTACAACAGTGGCACTACTGCTGGTAAAACAAATGTATCAGAAGGTCACAGGTGCTTAAAGAACAAGTTTATTGACAATATCTTCACAAATAAACAGTCTAAAGAAAATTTCAGAAATCTCTAAACTTAGAAATTTTAAAATTTTGTTCTCATTGGCAAAATATTCCCACAGGAAGAAAGACCAAACCAAACACAAAAACAAAGAGAAGTGTAAGATGTCGCTATTATTTTTAAACTTTCCTAATTTGAACAGTTTGGTTCAGTCCTTTTATAATACACATCCAACCCTTAAGCACAATGAAAGTGAGTCAAAGTACAGTTTTCCTTCTAGAAGGGGATTTCAATCAATAGGATTTTATTTTTATTTTTGCAAGCATCTCCCTGAATCCTGTCTGCTTAGAACTTGATAGGTAACGTCAGCAAGAAATAACTTCAATAAATATTTCAACTGAGCCAAATCATTCTGCTACTAATCAAAACCTAGGTTTCCCCAAAATGATACAAAGCATACCATGTCGTACAAGAAACTATCAGCATGCATTTTTAGAGGTCATTTTTGTACTTCAGGTATGTGAACTTAAAACCAAAGAGGGACCATTCTGATTAAAAATGTACTCAGTTATTTCATAACATTAATATTTATTGCTTTATATGAATACTGTATTGAAAGCCCAAGCATTCAGTTTACACACAGAAATTATACAATTATATACCGTTTCACAATGGCAGTGAGCACTCATTACAATCTACAAAAAATCTACTTTACAGAAATTTAAAAATTCTAAATATCAAAAAAGTACAGTTGAAGAAACAGGTATAAATTTGGCAGCCAGTAATTGTGACCGGGAGGTTGCAGCTTGCATGTCTTTAAATATGGGAACTGGAAAATATCGAGAGTTTAAAGCAGTAGTTTGTGCTTTGAGCTGGTTTGAAAAAAAACAACAACAACGTAACACTGGCTGTCAAAGTAGCATGTTCAAAAATATTTAGTTCACTTCCAAAACGTTATACAAATCGTGGTGATTTCTATGCACCCCTAAACCTTTTAGTTGTTTAGCTCAGGTACATACTACGGTCGTATATATATATATATATTAATTCTTCCAAGACAGTGGTGTGACCATACCGATGCCGTTTGCATACCCTTTGAATAATCTTGAGACTTCTCTACAATATTCACAACGCTCCAAGAAGCACTCAAAAAAAGGCAAGTACCTGTTCATTTCATCCTAGATATTTTCTTAACGTGTTTTTCAAACATTTCTTCTACAAAAGTTTAAGCTAATGTTTTGATTACAACGTTCTCAACATAAAGCACATTTTCTCATAAATAAATGAAATCCTTTCACTCAGGCACCTCAGAAGTATACAAAAGTGTTGTAATCCGAACAGTTCTCTTGGAATGTGTTTACTCTGGTGTTTTCAACAATGTTAGTATTTCCAGGGTTTCATATGGGCCAGATTTCATTTGTTTTGTTTTCCAGAGGCAAAACAAAATCGCCTTGAGAGGTGGACTCAGTCTTTTCCTATAGAAAAAGTATTTGCTGTATTTATCTTTTACAGAAACAGAAAAATATGCCATTTCCCCCTTAGAACAGTGAGGGTACACATACATGTGCATGCCTGCATATATGTGTGTGAAATGTAACACATTTTAAACACACAACCAAAGGTTTCTGTGTGTATTCAAATAAAAATCTGGAAACCAGCATGAAACCCCATATTTCACATGTCAAATGTTGAAACTGTAACCAAAATATGAAGTAACTGCCATAGCTGTCAGAAAAAGACAAGACAAAAAGCTTCCTTGCTTACATACAACTAGGTGTGGTAATCTCCAAAAAAGTTGTCAAAATTATAATTACCTTCCAGTTTAAAAACTTTTATTCTAAATAAAAAAAACTATACACAAACCACTGATTTGACCAAACGAAAGTTCAGCGGTAAGCAGGACCTGAAGGAGCTGGTATTCACAGTTCTTATCATGTACAACTCTTTCAAGGTTCAATCCATGGAGAAGTTTATTTTACAACCTGCTTCTTTTTTTTTTTTTTGTAAAACTAAAGGTCCACTTTATTACATAAAATTATTTATACAGTGTAAAACCGGAGCCTTATGGAAAATACTGCATCTAAGTGTATTTAAATTAGTCTTGCTCCATAGGTTCATCTGCAACTTCTGTGGCTTCATCGCTGTTTTCCATAGGGGTCTCTGATGAAATCTCTGGAGTTTCACTAGCATAGGGCCCTAACTCTTCAGTTTCACTGCAGTCAGCTCCACTACTGGCAGATCCACTAATTTCACTGTCATCCGAGTGTAAATCCTTCTCTGCTTGAGACTGATCAGACTCCTCCATTTGATTGTTCTCCTCAGAGGTCTCTTCATTCACAGTTGAGGATTCAGTGTCTTTTTCTTGATCTTTTCTGTCTGGATCAACATTTCTGGGAGACATGAAGGACTCTAGGAACAGGGAAAGCACAGTATTACTCTCTGAGGCATTTTGAAACATACCTTCATCCCACTACTTTCTACAGTAACAACACTTCTACAGCACAGCCAAGGACAGGAAAAACTGATAAACCCCATTTTATTTGAAGCTCTAAGTTTTAGACAGCTTCCTCAGGATAGCCAGACTCTCCTGCTATACCATCAAATAAAGTCCTTTATCAAAAAGGACTCAGTGAAGATTCAGCAGATAAATACACAGTCTAACAAATAACTTTTTATTCCTTCCCCCCTTCCATCTTTTGCCTTCAGAAACTGTCTTTCAACAGTGTTGAAAACATTACTGTTTCAAGCATACATCCACTATGATCTACAGGAGCATTTACACAAATACATAAGCAGTAAGTATCAAAAGGAAACTTTAGAGAATATGTAAAGTCTAGGTCAGTCTCTTAATTGCAATTATCTTTTCTTAATAAGGGGCAGGGCCTGCCTTAGAGTAAGGCAATTTTCACTGTTTGAAAAGGACCTGGAGAGATTGCTGAAAGAATGCAACTTCAGTAATTTACAAAAATGTGGATATAAAGACAATCATATATATGACCCTTCCCCCTTCCAGAGAAGGGGTGAGAACATCTGATGGTACCCTACAACAGGAATTCTCAAATTGTTGGTGTAACACTACCACCCTCACGTAATTCACTGCCTAAGATTCTAAGTACCTCTTCATAAATTTTTAATTACAGATGCATGACAAAGAGAAAGGAAGAATGAAGAGAATTGCTAAATAATGTGAAACAGAAGTATGAACAAGTAGTTCATCTTTATGCAGAGCCAGATACATTCAGCAATCCCAACCACAGTGGCCTCCAGCAAACAAAATGCTAAGAGAAAAAACCCACAACCCCCACAGAAATCTGAAATACCTTCCTCCTCTTCCTCTGTACAGCGCTGTCTGGCACAAGTAGCTTCTTTTTCTTTATCCTGAGATGTAGAGGATGGTTCTTTCTCTTCCCCCATGCCTAAAGAAACTTCACTGGAGGCAGTTTGGTTAGGTGCATCTCTGGCTTCCCCTTCCTTGTCAAATTTAAGTCTTTTTACCTCATGTCCTTCTGCTTCTGCAGGATCATCTTCAGAGTGCTTATTTTTAACCGGGCTGCTCTGAGCACCTTCTGATTCAGATGCTGGTGATTCACTATAAACAACAAAAGTTTTGATTGAAGAAAAACATTCTGTATCTTGTCACAGTTCAGAGTAGATACACTCCTCAAGAGATAATAGACCCACTTCACCTACTACATAACAAAAGCTTAAAGCCATCATTCCTTCACCAGATTGGTGATGAAAACAGAGTGATTGGGCTACTCTGGTGGGTCCCAAACAGGCAGTTCCTACAGTCAGAATTCATGGCAAGCACCTATGAAATATCCCATCTGGGTATAGCGTAACATCCTGACACAAACACAATAGCAATGAATTTCTGAACTCTATTATTCACTCTTGATTTTTATTATACATCCCATAAACTTACCAGATATGTTCCTGCAACTTTGGAAATCTGAGCTAGTAGTCTAGACAAAGAGTAGTTCAGTAAATGTCAAATCCTGATGCTGTATGTTAAGACTTAATTATGCTACCTCAAGTGACCATTCTCTTTTACAGTATTTAAGTGGAAGTGGGGGAAAAGAAAAAAAGAGACCAGTAAAACCTCAAAGTAACACTACTCCTCACAAACCTGTGTTTTTTATCTTCTGTTTGCTGCAAGCTTGATTCTTTATGCTCCATGTTGTCCGGCAAACCGTTTGTTGTCATAGGGGTTGACAAAGAAACCTTCGGTCGATTTACTGGTCTGGGAGTTCCAGGACCATTTACATTAGACCTTTAAAAATAATAAGAAGTGAACACATTCTTTTAGTAAAGCAATTTGTTCTAAAAAGGCAGAAAGGAGCTATATCCTCATTTTAAAAGATTAATAAAACACATCAGGTACAGTATACTAGATATACTTTGCTATTTTGTATTAAATAAGAGTTTCCTTGCCTACAACATGCAAACCATCATAAAGACTTTAAAATTTTAAGAAGTTTTAAATAATGAGGTTACAAAAATATAAGAAAAAGAGCACACAGTGTGTATATTGACATTTATTTTTCCCCCAATACTCCATAGCACTTCCCAGTTTTGAGATCGGAGTCGGTAATGAAGAATAATGGAACTGCACCAGCTGTTTCCAGAACTATATTGCTTTTACCCAGAAAAAGTTAACTCCCAAAACTAAGCTTACCTGTCAGAGTACCCTGGTGAGTTTCCTGGGAACATAACACCATTCATCCGATTTAAACTATTGGAATTATTTTTCCTAACAACAAAAAATGTATGATTAATAAAAAAAATTAAACTCGTTTGCACAGGATTCCTCCTCCCAACCAAAAGAGCCTCCCCCTCCCCCAGTCCTCAAGGGGTTCTCCCTCTCCTTCTACACCACACTAGGGGAACAGACTAGAATATCAACTCACAGCACTGCTGTTATCAAGGGGATCAATTTTTCCCACCACCAGCTATGGCACACAGCAACAGCTCAGTGTTTGAGGGTAATACTGCAGGGCACCACAGATCCCATTCCAAAGCTGTCTGTGATTACTATATGTAACACTTGCAGACTACTGCTGCTACTGTGGACTTAGCTACTGATAACGAGACCTGAACTCTGCAAGGCTACTGGATACAACCACCATGGGCAAGAGAAATATATTAGACTCTACACTCTACATCCTCTACTAACACAAGTCTAATGTTTCAATAAAAAGATTATACTTACTCTGAAGATGGATATACACAGCTGACAACCATGACATTCTGTAACACAAACAAATCAAAAGTTCAGAAACAAACTTCAGCTCCTGACAACACCACAAAACTCAGTATTGCAGGCTTTTCTTTGATCTGTTAAAGTATCTCTGCAGAAGCTTGGGTTGAAATCAACCAACAGATACATGAAGTATCACTGCTCCCTCTTTAAATAGTCAGGCCATAAATGCACTCAAAGGCAGTATTTTTCCTAAGCAGGTTACTGTCATAGTGAGACCAGCATATTAAGCCTCAGGTCCAAGTGTTTGGAATTTCTTACTGAAGTACAGCTGGAAAGTGAAGTATGCCAAAAATACTTCTGAATACTGCTGAAAAACTTCTCAATTCCTGTATCTTCTCTTACTGGTTAATTTGTACTCAAGTCCTGCATTCAGAAGTGTACAAGCACTACTGCCCACTTTAGGCAGAGCCATATTTAACATATTAAATTATTCTGGCCCCACAAAAACAAAGAGCAGACACAGCGATTAATGCAGTATGTTTTGCTTAGCACCCTCTCCCCCCAAAATGGTATGGCAAACCACATGAATTTTAACATCTAGAAACCCAGCCTAAAATAAATAGTAAGTTTCTCTTCAAATTTTCAAATTATCCCAGTTGTATGTAGAGGGAGGCTTTTATCATAGGGGCAGCTAAATTATTCTCCATTAACTTTAACGAGGGCTCTCCATAAAACCTGAAGCGTACTTTCACAACTCTCAGTTTTCTCTAAGAAACTGCTTTCTGAAATCCCTGCCTCATCATTTATTCCTGCCCATCTTCACTTGCAAAAATACACCTGATTACACCCACTGTAAGAGTGAAAACCAATCCATTTACAAGTTAACCTTTCTCCAACCAGACTAAGTAGAAAACTCAAGCCAATTTCACCATCAAGAAAATCTTATGTGGAATCACATCCTGAAAGCCTGTTACCTACTTTTGAGAGATCCCACACTGACCTAAGCTATGAAATAGCAGTAAATTACATCTGTATGCTTTTATGAAGGCACAGTCCTCTACATAAGAGGATTTATATACTGAAACAGAAGACACTGGGGGGAAGGTGCCTCCCTTCCTCACCTAATAGATCTAATCTGGACGCAAATGTGGACAGAAATGCTTGATCAAAAAATTCAAGTTATTTCAGCTGATTATTTCTAGATAGGACTCAATATAAAAAGTGACATTACACCCTCCACAGACTACAGTTTGGTACTGCACAGCAATTAGGAATCACAACTTCTAGGTCTTAAATCAGTTATTTTACAACTGCCATAAGCCATAGCATGACTATGAGCCATAATGAAACCAACAGAGATAATTCAGAAGTTCTTTAAATGGTAGCTCACAGAATCATAAAACAGGTTTGAGTGGGAAGGGACCCTTAAGATCTCGTAGTTGTGACTGTTTAGCTGCACCCTCCCTCAGAAAAATACATACCTTTTCCACACCTCTTAGAAATTTGTCTGTTCCTGTGTAATTCCTCCTAGGATCTGTCAGCAACTCACAGAGTCGCTGAATAGTGAAGGGGATGCTGCAATAAAAGAGATTTATAACAATTTAATTTTCTTTTAATGAGTACGACTGCTAGGAAGCATCAATGTTCTTGTTTTCTCCCCCTTACTGAGAAGGCAGAAAGAAAACACTCCTGAAATCTGTTACCATTAGCAATACAAGGTAGTAACTCATACACAGAGATGAAGCCCTCTCTTGTGCTCATCACCACCTCAGAACTCATACATAGACTCCTAAATGCATCATCCCACAACTCAATCATTACAACAATGAAATCAGATCACCAACAGGTAAATCGATTAAGGCTGTATTTATTATTCAAATATATAGAACAGAAATGGTAAGCAATTTAAAAGAAATTTGAGTCATACACACTAGGGCTAAAAATTTCTCAACTTGAGTTTATTTCATGTTTTACAAAATGTTTTTACAGAAAAGCACCAAATATTGGCATTAATAGAACCATTATACTTCAGCTGTTACAAAGATTCTCTTCTGCTAAAACTGCTCAGCATACTTATCTATCAAGCAACAGCTCAGTAAATATAATTAAAATCAGAGTAAGATATATAAATCCATAAACACATTCACATGTTGTTTTCTGACAATCCCTGCTTAAATGAGGAACTGACCTTTCAGACAAGCAACACCTCACACAGATTTGCCAGTTACCTGAGATGTCATACACCTTCACTGCAAATCCAGTGTCACATTTTAA
>VZTU01023562.1:222684-247170 GCA_013400835.1 Zapornia atra
TGCAGTAATCAGAAAGAGTGATTAAGTATCAACAACTTAGGGTTTTCAGAATTGTCTGTGTATTACGTTACTGAGGAAGTTGTAATCCTCAGCTGGAAAACAGGAAGGAGGTAGGCTACAACACAACCACCCTTAGCCCTAGTTCCATCAGCTACCTGAAAACACAGGGTATTTCACATCTACCCTATTAGCTAACGCCTTCCCTTGCATTACATTGTACTAACTTCTTTTGTCTTCTAAGGCCAGAAAGATGGTGAAGATTAGCTCCATCAATCAGCTGTGGAGAGTAACTATACTAAGCACTTTTAAAAAGTAATGCTACAAGATAGCAGTATTTATAAAACATTGTTCTGACATCGTACTGCTTAAAAGCAAGTAAAGCAGCAGGAACAAGGGTTTGGCTCAGAGGCAAAACACATTTCACCTCCCTAGTATCTCCTCCTCCATCCCCAAAGTTTGGAATTTCAAACCAGAACAAATGAGGAACAAGTGTTCCTTTTAATTCAGCTTCATACACAAAGGCTCTTAAGCTTGACAACAGTTCTCTCATCATTAATTTCCCCAAAGCTTCCTTACTATCAACTAGTGCTGCTGTTCAACTTCTGGTCAATCACTAATTAGTCTGACACCCAAATTCTTTATGATGCTCAGCTTCTGTGTAGTGCTCTCTTAAATGCTTTCCCAACTCTCATTCAATGACAAAGCCGAATTTATTTGACCCGTTAACTTTTCCACAGTTCAAGATACTTTTCATCAGCCAAATTTATACAGAGAATCATTGCCTGGCTAATTTTTATTTATCTGTGCCTAACTCGGTAGCCAGAGTGCCAAGACAAAGTATTTTATGATCCTCAATACAGTTCTGGCTACTTGGGGAATAAGGACATTCAAAAAGTGTGCAGCCTGCAACTAACCCCCTAAGATGCCTTTCTATTTTACTTTCTGCTACAAAAGGTTTAAACAAAAGCTAAAACCAGTTCATTTCCCTCCAAAATTTTCCATAATAAACTGAACTTCGTTCACTGAGCAGCAGATGGCACCAGGAGTCACACTATTACCTGCTCTGCATGTAATATGTTCAACATTTGTAGGTGTTTTTAGCTGGCAAAGCCCAAAGTTAACTTCACCTCATGAACTCTTTTCTCTAAAACTATAATTTTCAAATAGTTTAACAATGTTATTTTCAAATAAAAGTAATGGACATTGGTGTAAATTAATACATGAACACCAATATAAGAGCATGAGAACTGATGGTTAATGCTTAGAAATTTAATTAGTTCAGTACATGAGCTGCATGAATAGTCCTAATCTGCCTACCTAAGGTAACCACTTAAAATTCTACACAAACACACTCAAAACTGCACTTCCTAGCACTACAGTTCAGAATGCATTACAAACAAAAAATTCATTGTAGGTACCAGATACAAGAGGGATCTGGGAAAATTACTTACAGCAGCTATATTGAATTGCAGCAAAATTAAATTGTAGCAGAAAAGTATGTAAAAGTTTGGACTATTATTATGTCTATTTTATTTGTGCTGTGAAGACTTCTCTGAGATCTCCAGGAACTTACCTTGAAACTTCCTGCATCACTAACAAAGGATAAAGAGAATGGCAAGCCTTAAGAAGTTCCTACTCCAAAGCAATTCTTTGTATAAAGTAAAAAGGATAGCATGACAATCTGGCTCTGCACACATATTACACAATGTTAAGTAAGGTACAGTGAAGTTAAAACAGCTAGTTTGTGATTTCTTTAAATGACACTTCATCTACAAAGACCCCAAAACGGGTAATTTTTAAAAGGAACAGAATAAGGAAGCATAAAACAATTTAGCTCCTTTTAATGAACTCTCTTCCTCACTCTTTTAAAAACCAATAAAAGCATCCTAATAGAGTCATATCAAGTAGCTTCCTTCTCTACTGCAGTACTCTGAAATAACATCCACAACTCTAAGAAGCCTGCACATATCCAATCACACAAACCATGGCCTGCTGTTGTTACTTTTTGGACTCCTCTCCACATGCTTTGCCTTTCAAAATCACATCCTCACTGTTAAAGAGTTACAGAATTTACTAAATGAACTGTTGTGCAATCCAAGATTCTAAAGCATCCTAATGTATTGTTTTCTTTAGGGTAACTAATATATGCAGTTTGCTTCCTCAAAGACTGGAGGGCTCACTGCAAAGTGCAAGGAAGCTGAGCACTCTGAAGTGTTTGTTAAGCAACAGATCAAAATAGCACAGCCAGAGTAAGCTCCAAACTTGGTCACCCAGAAGCTTAGTACACTTTGGAACAACAGAAGATAACAGCAGCCCATTCATTCACGAGCTGTCTCCATGTGAGAGCATAACGCATCTTGTGGGCAGCGAAGCATTAACAAAAAGCTGGGGGAGGCAGGGGAGAGACAGACACAGGCATAAAAGATAGGTTTGGTTTTAAATTCCTTCAGTGAACTAGCCCAGTGTAAATACTGGGGAGCGGAGAACAAGCTAAATTTTACATTCTTTTAAGTATCCTACACAAGAGCAATTTGGCAGTGGGAGGTAAAAGTGAGATGCAATTCGTAAGAGACACAAACTGCAAATAAACTAGGTAGTATGGAACAATGATACAAAGTATTAATCTTGCATAACGCAATAATACAAATTATTAATGACAAATTATTAATCTTGCATCAAAATATGATACTAAACATGTCTTAGCAGTACTTCCAAATCTGAAGTTTCAGGGTAACAGGAAAGGAAGCTTTATAGCATGCCCATTTTCACACAAGCTGAGAAAGATGTTGAAAAAGTCTTTTAAGCAAGCACTGACACCCACAAGCAGGATGATTCAGCTTATGGTAAATATGTAATTAAGTTTAGAAACAAGAAAAATAGTATTTAAGTTATTTAAAATAGATACACTAAATAAAAGGAAGGGGAGAACAAGGAAACAAAATCCCAACCACCACAAGGTTCATTTTAAAGGAAACAAAACTGCCCCAACAAAAAAACCAGCAAAGGGTATATACTTCAACCTAAGGCACTGCAAGAATAGACTGAATACTTCAAGTCTCTCAATTACTAAGTATTGCTCAATCTATACATTTGAATCTGGCAAAATTTAACAATCCAGAACCAGGTATGCTTTGCCTTCCAGTCACGTTTAACATTTAACACAGTGTTACTTCTTCAAAAGCTACCAAACTGCCACAAAGTAATTGAGAACCGAACACCAAAAACTTCCACACTGAAAGAAATCTGACTTTGCTGGGTATTTTACCTGTTCAATGCACATACTAATGCTATGCTTCATTGAATTACACTACTGAAAAACTAACTACATATTAAAAAACCCTGAAGGGACTGCCATGCCACAATATACCATAATTTTCATTCAAAGACAGAATCAAGTGCAAGTTCTGAAACTACCATAATGTATTTCCAAGGTATATATTTGCTTCTGTTCATCTGCCTGAGGTATCCAAGTGAACAGCCACAGACAGACAGCACAAGCTGGTAAGCCTAAAGTTGGAAAAATACTTTTGTTTTCCTGATTTTAAAGAACAAGCCATACATACATACCCATTAAATCCAGTGACAATTTTCAGGATTCTTTCTTTCATCTCTTCAAAGGGAATATATTCCACGTTTGGATTAGGGGGCCCTCTTGGTTCAGGAGCTGAGGTTCTGAAATCATCCATCACTTTCTCCAGTTTGAAAATAAAATAGCCTTTAAACTGAGACCACTGAACACTGTATAAAACAGAAGAATGAAGACACACACAACTTAGTCCTACCACCACAGAAAAACACAGTGTAACTTTACATTTGCAAAACATTCATGCTGGTATGCCAGTCCTAACATAATTGAGGCAAGTGACCCGACATCATTTTTCTTCCTGAATTTAAAGCATGGTAACTATTTAAATAATTTCAGTAGAATGCTACACAAATCAATTGCCATTAACAACAAGGTGAGTCAATTCCTTGAAGGACCAATATCCACTTACAATTCAAACCTGAACATGAAATAAACACGTATTGTATAGAATTTACAAGCGAGCCTACATACCACCTACAGTTTTCACTGAGCTCACAAGAGGAGGGGAAGACAAACAACAAAAAAGTCTGGAAACCATACAGCAATTGTACACAGCATTATCTGCTTCAGTTACAAAATCTTATTGAAAGGACTTTTGTAACTAACTGCTCAGTATCCATGCACCTTAACATCATTTAATAGTACATCTTTTTCTCAAAAATGCAAATAGATTTCATATCACAGTGCTTGCTGATGAGTATTTGAGCAAAACAACTTGGACTCCAGAAAAACGTTCCCCCAGTAATAAAAGTAATCTATCTATTAAGATCTTCCCAAATTACCTTCTGCCTTACAACCTGAAGTTTTATCATTTATAGAATTCTATATATCAATTTTTTTTGTAAGATAGGACTCTCACACTGTATACAATGGACATTGTGACAAACTGCTGAGAAAGCCCTTCTATATCCATCACCCCACACAACAGCCACAGAAGTGCTGGCCCTCCTCTGGCTGGTGGATTTCCTACCAGTACAGGGAGCAACTTGAAAGCAACTACGTTAGTTCAGTTACTATCAATTATATTCTATTCATGCTGATGCAAGAGCTTTCACAGCTACAAGATGGAGATGCTCGTAAAGGAAAAGAAGAAACAGGGAGAGTAACAAACCAGTAACAACAAGAGGAAGTTATCCATGACATTTATCTGTAACACATGCAATGTGGAATGAATAGGGTCATATCAAACAAGGTTCTGCTGAAAGAAACACGCTGTCTTTGGTAGCAGTGCTAGCTGACTTCACCCTCACGTAACACCTGACCTTCTGTCAGACTGATACAACTATCTGTGCTGTGAACTGCGAGAATGGTCATGTCCTGCATGCTGTTCTCAAGCACCAGTACTACCAGATGTAAAACCCCAAGCCAATGAAGTCATAGCCTGCTTTCACCAGAAACACAGTGCCATGTTAGTCCTTGCATTGATCTTCTCCTTTGTTTCAAATACATAATTATGAGATGAAAAGAGGGAAAACCTAGCTCAGGTTTATCTACAGATAGTCAACCATGAAACTTCCATCTTTTATCAAGAGTGATAAATTTGCAAGAATGGCAAGAAGAGAGGAAAGCAAGCCTCCCTCTTCCTTCAGAACAACTTCTCACTGGTACTTAGTGAGTAACAATAAACCCAGAAACAAAAATAGAAGGAAAGAAGGTCTTAAAAGGGAATGCCACGGATAGATTAAACACCATCACTGAGTCTCATTCAATTATTGCTCCAATTAGCATTAAATAGCCAAAGCAGAATACTATAATGTTCCCAGCATACAGTAACAGGTATTACCATTACAAACGTTACATTAAAAAGCTATCCAACTGTGCAGTGCCACCACCGTGAGACAGAAGTTTTCATAACAAATCACAGATTTAATACATAAGTACATCACAACATAACAGAAGAGACACAGGAAATAACCCCATGCCAGAGCTTTACTTGCCTCATGAAACAGGATTCCATTATTATTATTCTAAACATTCTTTGGCAAGTCCATTTAGATATTTAAAGCTTCAAAACTTGAACTGGTCATTGTTATCAGTTTCTTGCTAAATACTAACACTTATCTTCTCAGAGTATTTTGCTGCCAAAATAAACCAGCAACATGTGTGCTTTGAAATGGCAATCTACTGCCTGAAAGCAGTATCCACTAGCTCCTTTTTACAATGCTGAAGCTGGAGAAGAGTGTAGCATTTTGCCCCTATGTAACAGCCTAGAAAACTGTCACTTGTTTTAAACTTCAGTATTTTAACTAGTATTTCTTCTACTATAAAAAGGCTAAGATCCCACATCTGCAATAGACATAAAAAGCAGCTTTCACAAGACTTAAGAAATGACTGCCAACCAGGTGACACAGTCCAGCTTACAAACAGAAGCAGCAGCATTTAAGGATAAACTTATCCTGCAGTCACAAGTGTGACTACAGCTCACCCAGATGTAGCAACACCAGCTTCAAATCAACTAAACAAGCTGTTGCTAGAAGCAGTGTAACCACAGCAGCAGGAGGTCAGGACAGGCTTGCTGTTTAGACATTTACCCTGTTTCTCAAGCAAGATTTGTCAACACTGCTGAATTCCCTGCTGCTGTGGCTGCACTACTAGCAGCATGAAAGCTAACTGGTTAAAAGCAAGTGGTACATTCACATTGCAGCCACAGCCGTAACTGCAGTTTGTACCATGAACAACTGCTTCGAAGTCAGGTGTCTCATGCTTCTAGAGCATAATCTGACCTCAGTGTTGGAATTCAGACATTAAAACATGCTCCCATTTAATTGATAGTCTTGAAGCACTTTCAACGTATGCAACTGGCTTCTGACAAACAGTTTTGTCCCAGGAAGTTAACTCCAGCCACTCAACAGGAAATATTTGCACCACAAAAGACTGAGTCAGCTCCAGACTCTGTGAGAGTACAGGCAAAATTCAGTCCTGCAGTGGCAGCACAGTGGACTCCTGGAAAGCAGGAAGGCGGAAGGTTTCTGAAGGCTGCAATACAAATCACTTGTAAGCCTGACTCTTGTATCATTATCTAAAGATGAAGAATCTAGCAACTTCTGAACACCATCCTTCAAGTTACCTCCTTCCTGCTTTCCCTACTAACTCAGTAAGCAGCAGTCCCTCTTCCCCACCTCATCTACTTACCATTCTGCATCCACCAGGGTGCTAACGAAGGGATATAACTACCACTACTCCCACGGGAGGAAGAATACACTTCAAAGGCAAGGGGGAGCAGCTCTGGAAAGCAGGTATCTGCTCCTGCTGCTTTCACCCAGAACTGCAATTGCTTCCTCTTCCCTTAAAGCCAGTCACATCTACCACAGTGTTATCCAACACTGATAGTCCACCTCCTAGCCTCTAGTTTAAGCTAACTCAGAACAACATAATACACAAGGTGAATTCATATAGGATTTATAGAAGACAACCTTTAACAAATATATATAATTAATTGTAGGTAAGTAACTTAAAGTAGCCTTATCTACATTCCTGACAGTGTACTGTAAAATTTGAACTTTTTAGAAACTCTGTAAAAGGCTGTACTCAAATCAATCTACAAAACTGAAGAGTGTATGGCTGCTTATGAGAAAAAAGAAATAGAACAAACTCATTTCTGACAAGAAAAAATCTGCAAGGACAGTAAGACTTTCTTAATTTCAATTGACTACAGAAGTGATCTAAAGTGAGGAAAGTTACCCTTCCTGTTTAACCAGTCTATGAAAATGACATGTAAAAGTTGGTATCAGTTAGTTAAAACTCTTGAATCTCACTTGGCATCTCACACAGAAAACCATTTTGTTCATAAATGATAGAACTTAAGGCAATACAGCACAAAAATTAAAATTTGAAATGGCATATCCTCCTAATTAGCAAAAAAAAAATATCTGTATCTACACCTCTAGAAATGTTATCTTATGTTGAAAGATTGGTCACTTAGGAAATCATACAATAGCACTGACAGGAGAAATACAGTAACTCCCTGCTTTCAAGAAAACCGACCTCTTCCACACGCAGCACAAAATTCTTGAGAACAACCCTAGCATCAGGAAGCACAACCTCTGTTTTAGGTGCTTTGGTACAAAGAGGGAGATGCTAAAATGAGCAAAGTTTGGTCAATACCTTATGTAGATAAATCAAGAGCCAAAAGGAAGCAAAAGAAAACCATCCACAGAGCTTTATGTACAACCACATTAAGTTTCATACACTGGAAAATTACAGAGCTTGAAGTGTTTGTCAGTTAAGAAACCAAACAGAAGAAATTCCATGGAGAAAATACTATTCATGCATTCTTCTGAGCAGGCTTGTTTATAAATACTTGCTCTTCCCACTCAGCATTGTACGTAATCAGCCTTTTCTAAATGCATACCATGCTTTTCCTGTCCACTTCACTAACTTGTGAATTCTTACTAGCAACTTTGAGCTCTTTCACAGCCAAAGAAAAATATCCCTGTGAACACTATAATCTGTAAAAATGTCTTCAGAAACAGTATGTCAAAAAAACCCAACTGATCCTAACATGCCTTGGGTCAGTGTACTTCCATTCTAGAACAACAATTTTGAAATTATATACATTTTCTGTGTTTCTAAAGCATCTTTCACAACAATATCTGGCTCATCCTGTGTAAATATACCTGTACAAAGACAGTTCCCTCCCACTAGCTCCTGCCCCAGCTTTCTTTTACATCAGCCCAGAGGTTTTGCTCTGACATACAGAATATTAGAGGAAGAAACTGGTCTTATGAAAGAAGCACGTAGCAAGGAACAAACGGAACCAGGGGTAATAATGAATGGCTGAATGATCTATAGGTTTTATAGGTATATCCATTTATCTATACTGATATATCACAGCAGAACCACACATTTCACATCTTCCCAGGCCTGAGGTAAATGCTGGTAGTTTAACCCAACAACTGAAATGTTTATTTTTTTAAAAAGCACCTTTAATAGTCAAGAGACAGATGAAAGCACAGAAGCTAACGCAGAGTCCAACATACTTCAATACACAGTATTATGTCCTAGATTTAATATATGCTAATAACTGTGCTTTAAGGTATGAAAATACATTTAGCACAGTGTTACTGTAATAGAATGCAGTCCCTGACCTTGCAATTTAAATAAAAATTAGAAACAGAGAAACATGGATGGTAGAGACAGTCCATTGTGTTTCACATAAATTAAACAGGAAAGCAGACAGCACCTGACTGAACAGCCAATGATATAAGAAACCTGCACAGGTTTTGAGAATATTTACATTTAATTAGAGAGAGCATGAGAAAAGGCTAAAAAAAAACCAGTAGGGAAAGACATGTAAGATATTCTTTGCTTGCTCATCTCATAAGTGACATGCTACACAACAAAACACCAGTAAATAATGTTTTGGGGTTTTATTAAACTTCCCCCCAAAACCCCAGGACAGGGTCAGAATTACTAATTGAAGACAAGAAAGTTCAGCCCTATAAAGAAAGGAACAAAGGAAACTCTAAAGTCAGAACAGTACTACAAGAATGTACTTACTCACTGAAAGCTGATGATGCAGCAAATATGCACAGGGAAGGAAGAATTAAAGAGGAGATTAATTTAGACAAGGGACATAACCTAGCATTACCAGCACAGAAACAGGGAAGAATACAATCCTCAGTAACTTTCTTCTCTAATAAAAGCAAACTCTTTCACACCTGCACTTGACCTACATGATTTTCTGCTGGAATTAATCCATTACAAGAATCAACTAAAGTTTGCCAAGCAAGATCAAGTTTAGAAATCTACCAATTCTATTTGATAAACAGCACTCTTGGACAGGGGACAGAGGTCACCTTAGACAGAAAGCAGTTCAAGTAATCTGATGCTATACTTTGATTTAAAAGAATTATTAGCACAAAATTGCTTGCAAGGTATGATTGCTTCTCTGCTAATATGATTTGAACAGAATTTAGCTTTCCAAACACGCATAGCAAAAAAAAGAAGTTGCATTTTACATGGAAACAATCTCATCCTATCACTCCCAGAATACAACAGACTTTACCCCCATTCCCTTACCTCCTGCTTGCTTAAAGCATTTGTACCAATGAAAGCAAGAAAACAGATTTCTCCCTTACTGCAGTGGTTATTGTGAGAGGAAATTCCTCTTTTAATAGCTTGCACTATGGAGATGGTTTTTCTATTTCAGAGAATTAGCTGATATGTTCTTCTGACTGTTGTACAAGTTTGTATATTTGATTCTTTTGCCACTTAGTATATTCAGTTCAAGACACTCAAAAAAGAGAAACAGCCAGAAACATTTAACAAAATTGTTGGGATAAGATTCAAAGATTAAAAATCAATTAACAGAAGTAAAAGTGAAAGGCAGCTTCAGTACCTGAAACAGAGGAAAGTCTTGCAATCTGGAGAATCACAGAAAAAACATTAACTCTCAGAGAACAAGGAAAGGAGCCAAAGTTGTAATTGCAATACCCCTGCCTCATTCATACAAACACAGTGCATACCCTGCTATTTTTAAGAAAAACCCTCCATGTTGAACAAGGTTTTCTCTCATGTATGTAGTACTACACTGTAAGGCTTTGCTACAACACAGTGATCCCCAACATTACTACATGACTCGGACACTTAAGTGTAGGCTGGATTGCAAGTCTCCACAAATGCAGAAAACAACCAGGTTAAGTACCCATCTCCTTTTTCAGCAACTGTATTGAAATACCAGATGTGACACTAAGGTCACAGACATCTGGCTTACACAGACAAACTTTACAAGATTTTAAGTTTCAAACTTCAGTAAGGCATATGGAAGGCAAGCAGGATAAACCCCAAAATTAACTCAAAGAAGAATTCAAACTGCTTGAAATAAGGCTACATCCTGAAAGGAAGGTAGTGCAATTATTTCATAAATCTTTCTGGAATTGCTTCACAGATTACAGGTTTAATTAAGAAAAACATTATATTGAAGGGATGTTAACTTCCTAGAGACCTAGCTATGTACTTAAAACATTAAGAGTCCCAGGAGTCGTGGTGTGATGCCTGTCTTCAAATTTCACAGTGTTTAAGTTCATTACAAAATTGCTCGGTTTAAATTTTAAGAGGATGCCATCTGTTTTGGAGAGATGCTACATACCACAAAGAACACAAAATGAAAAGGAAAACAAAGAGATCTATTGATTCTGATCATTGAACAGGCCATAAAAGAAACACCAGAACTTAGTAAAAAAAGGGAGCATTTCCCTCTCCATCCCACTATCTTCTCTCTGACAAGCAGAAATAAAATTTTAAAAAAAGAGAGAGTACAAAATCGTGTATTTAGGATGCAAACACTTCACATTTGACTAAATTGATTTTAAGTCAAAGTCCTCAGAACAGAGAATGAAAAATCCAAAGAACAATCTCAGAGGGATTAATTTAACATGCTAGCAAGAGATATGAGTCACTTCTATTAGCTTCCCCCCCCAGTATTGTTGGCTGAGGTTACACTTCCACAGAGACTTGCTAGTAGGAAACAGGTGTTGAAGTGAAGAAACTTGCCAACTTTAGTAACTGTTTCTTCTCTTTTGTGCCTTGCTCTAGAGATCATAGAAGGTGAAGATACACTCTAGAACACAGTAACTCCTCCAGGCTACCAGAAGCAAAATTGAAGTTTCATCCAAAACAAGCTAAATCTGTTTCCATTCTGGGCTATCAGTGGGATCTCCATAATTATTTGAATGGCAAAAGGCACAGAAAATGAAGCTCACCCAGCAACCATGTAGGTCTGTGCAAGGTGGCAAGTTTTCCAGTGTGCTCCTTGCATTGACGCTGTAGAAAACGTATCCAAGCAGGAATATTGTTGGCTACATGGTATATGCCACTTCTCAAACCAAAGGCCTATCTCTGACACCAGAGAGCCCAGAGGGAAGAGGCACACGAAGGCCCAGAGTGGTTCCCTTTCCCCAGTCGGTGTCAGGAGCCAGCCCAGGACTGACCACCCCATACTCTGGCAGCAGCACAGCAACCAGAGCATGCATGGAAATCGTCCTACCCAGCAGAGGCAGCAGCTAAAGCTGAGCAGAGGAACTAACGGACTGCACTCCTCTGGGGGAAGGGGGACTGAGGCCACTCTCCTCTCATCTCTCTCTCCTTGGTTATCGCTGTTCCTTGGGATGGAAAGGCAGGAAATACAACATGAGGGAGTAGGCTCTTTTTGGGGTTTGTTTAACCTTCACCTTCTGTAGCACGTTCTATTTCCAGATATATTGACTGGGTATTAATTAGGATAACTGGAACTACACAGTTACATAGAAAAGGGAGCATAAGCTAAAAACAAAGCACAGTCCCCACCATTTTCACAAAAAATAAACACAACTGTTGCCTTTTGACACTTTTTGTACAGGAATTACTATTTGACTATTTATTACATAAACAATAAAAACTGGATCTTAATGAGATGTGTTCCATTGTACAGAAAAATATTTCAATTTCTTCAGAAAATACCTCTGAAAAATTCTGGGGTAGAAAGCTGGCAATGCTGAAATCCCACGAACAGGGAGATGAGCTATGCTGCAGTTCAGCAGGGGTTTCATCACAGCACAGAGAGGGAGGGTGCTGCTCCATGAGGTACTTGCCTTTATCCATGGCCTACACAGGAAGGGGCAAGCCCACTCTGCTGCTCTCACACGTTCCTGTGATATCACACACACAGGGAGGTGAAGCAGATCACTAATCTAACCACAAAATGAATGCTGCAGATAAGGAAGAATAAAGTGTGTGATGTGACTAGCAGAGAGCAGAGCCAGTCCTTTAAACAGTGGTCCTCGTATGCCAGATAAAAGAATGGACCCCATTTAATTCCACTCTTGCTTCAAATACTGGTTGAATTTTAAATTTTTTTACTTGCTGTGCTTTACTAATGTTTTGGTGCAATTAATTTTAGTGTTCTTGTTTTGCACACTGCTGCCATTTTCACAATCCACAACAGTGCAGATTAACACAGGAAATTCCAAACAATGGCAATAGATTTACACAGTAAAATCCCCTGTGCACCAATGCAGGCTAGTTTCTTAAATGCTTCTGGCAAGCTGACAAATCCTTCTACCTAACATTAAATTAAAACCATAAGCAAGCACTAGATTCTTTATTGGGGTTTCTAAATGAGCAATAAATTTTAAAACTTCAGGTGATGCAGGACAGTGAATTTACTGGAGCACTGTGCTTTGCTGTAAACAGTATACTCCTGTTTAGAAAACACTGGCAAGCACTCTTCCTGAGGGAGTGTCCTGTTCACTTTCACCTGATAACTCATGTAAAATTAAAATGCTATCACATTTTATCTTCAGTAGGATTTGACCTCATATTACCCTTCATGTTAATTAAAAATATATTGAAGAGCTCAAAAGAGGAAAAACTGGCACTTCCCACAAGCACAGAAGGTATTGTTTCATTTACACTAGCTGATTGTTGTCAGCCTAAATTCAAAGTCTTTGCTCTCCTTGTTGTGACCATGACAAGCTCATTCCAGAGCCATGGAAACTGGAATATGCTACAACTACACCTACTTTGGTATATGAATGTCCCCCTCTTCGCTACTTGCAAATTACTACTGTTATTGCCAGGAACAAAGATCAAGTCTTAGTTACAGAAACAAATAGTAGATGAAAATATTAAAGGAGTAACTGTAATCATCAACAGACTATTCCTGCTCTCTCCTTATAAATATCCAGCTCACACCAACACAATACAGATGTTCCACATAACAGAGACAATCACAGAATTGTTCAGGTTGGAAAAGACCTTTACAATCATCAAGTTCAACCTTTAACCTAGCACTGCCAAGTCCACCACTGATCTATCTCCCTAAGCACATCTTTTACACACCTCCAGGGATGGTGACTAAACCACCTTGCCAGGGAAGCCTGCTCCAGTGCCTGACATCCCTTTGGCTGGACAAATTTCTCCTAATACCCAATCTAAGCCTACCCAATCTAAGCCTCCCCTGCAACAACTTGAAGACATTTCATCTTATCCTATCACTTGTTACTTGGGAGAAGAGACTAACACCCATCTGGCTACAATCTCCTTTCAGGCAGTTGTAGTTGTGCTTCTCCACTGCACGCCAGTATGTAAATTCTTACTCCAATTTCTTATCCTTCACATTTCATTTATGCACATATTCAAATACCTTTCCTTATAAATCTCAAGTTTTATTTCATGCAGAATAATCACCTCAGATACTGATCTTCTAGAGTGCACACCAGCTACAAAACTCTAAGCCTTACAAACACAGACTTTGGATAAGCATTAAATAATAGTCAATTCCTCCCATCTCAGTATCAACTCCAGTTAACTAACTTAAAATTTACTTTTTTCCTATTATGCAGGAAAATCACTAGTTTGGGGAAACACACTAAATTTATGCTACAATATACACAGACCTAGTATCTTCATGCTGTCATATATTTTACAGAATACTTCACTCCAACAGATTTTCTCTCCAGTTATGGATAACTTTTTAACCAAAATTTCATGTAATTAATTCATTTACCTTCATAAAAAAACTAGTTATCCTTTGTACTAGATTATCTTAAAATAAATTGACTTCTGTGTAGTTCTTGATCTGACTGGCAACCTTCCAAATATTATTACCTGTATAATTTAATTACAAAACACACAATTGTTCAGGAACTCTCAGTAATGAGTTTGTGCACAGCAACTGTTGTCTCAGCCCACAGCTGCCTCACTTCTGTAGAATGCAGCTTCAAGACAAGGACTAGATCACTACACATTTCTGCAACACAAGGCAAGATTTTGATCCAGTTATTACAACAAAATATGCTGGGAATAATTATTTCAAAGAGGCATGATTTCAAAGTACATTTTAATCTTTAACTTCAATTAAAAGACATTCAACTTCAGCATTATAGAGGATGACTCAAGTGACTAGGAAAAAAGTTCAGGAGGAAGGAAGGTATTCTCTCACAAGTTACTAAGCTCTAAGAACACTCACAGTCATCTGCTCCACCACAGATAACCCTAGCTGCATTTGAGTAACTACAGCCGAAACAGAGAGTTGATAGCAGAGGCATTATCTGTGTCAAAACACCTCCCAAACACACTTACATAGCCCAGATCTGCCTTTAACATCACTAGACATTTTGCTGAAATGTAGACAACTGTTTATTTCAACTCTGTGAATTATCCTTAGCTTTTACTTATTTCCATTTTAGATAAAGTTTCACTGAACAGATTACTGTTCACCAAGGCATGTTACAAAAGTTACATGTGCACTGTGTAACAGAGATTCTGCTGGAATTCCATAGCACAATTCAGGGTATCCCATTCAATAGATGTTCCACAGGAAGATACCTGTCAGGCAGAGGTGCAAAGCACTATAGTTACTCTGGAGTCAATGCAGACAAAATACAGAAACACTACATAGCTTACACTTTCTTAATCAACCTGTATATTAGAAATGCTGGAGTCAAAACTTAAGAAACATACCATGCAATAAATGAAACATATTTAAAAGTTGCCCTGAATTCACAGCAAGTTAAAATTTCTACCTCTATAGGAGCTGCCTACAGAAAAATCACACTGATTAATACAAAATTAATCTTTGGATAATTGCATATATATATATATATGTATAACCACTTCCATATGCAAACTAAATTCCACATATCTAATAACATAGGGCACTTCAGTTCATCAGTCTACACAGAATAAACAAATAAACAAAA
Source organism: Zapornia atra (assembly GCA_013400835.1). Taxonomy (NCBI): domain Eukaryota; kingdom Metazoa; phylum Chordata; class Aves; order Gruiformes; family Rallidae; genus Zapornia; species Zapornia atra. The sequence continues at coordinate 237,952 of VZTU01023562.1, forward strand.
GAAATGTTCTACCTCATCTGGTAGGCTACCTATCACTGTTAAATGGCCAGTGCAGAGAAACTGACAGGTTACCTCAGAAGAGCAGTAGACAACACTGAGATAATACTATCAAATCTTTATTATATTGAGCAATAAAACAGAGAAATCACATAAAGGAAGATGCACCCTGTGGAACGATTTTTGGATCTGAATTTACTTTGCACTGTATTCATATGCTCACCAGTTCATGCGCTGTCCCACAAAAACACAGGCTTCACTCAGGTCTGACAGTACTGAGCCCAGGTAAATTGTGTTTCTCTTACTAATTCTTTCCAAAACCAGAAAGAAAAGCCACACAATCGGCTTCTACACAAGGCAGTTCAGCTGACACACACTAAGCTTGTGCTGACAAGGTATACTCTACCTCAGTGACCTAACAGACAGGGATTAGGTTTTTCTGTATCATCACACTCCCATACTGAGCAAAGCCTCACAAGGTACAGCCATTATGGGAATATTCTAACTTTCTTCAAGTGGCATTATTTCTAAAACTGAGACCAGCCAAGCACCAGCTTTGTGGAAAAGCAGCACCATTCTGTTTTAGCCACAAACCTGGCAATTGCCCGCCCCCCAAGATGACCAGACTGCTTTGCATCCTCCCTTCCACATGCACCACTGCCTTGTTCCTTCCTCCCAATGTGTGCTATCAAGCACAAATCTTCCCCAAGATCTGTAGACAGGAAGAGGGAGCAAGGCTTATCAAGCACAGGGCCAAAACAGAAAAAAATAATCCTTTTCCTGCAAAGTGTAATATGGAGTGGAACAACACCCAAACATCTAAGACAGTGCTTCAAACAAAATAGTAAGAAGCAATGCCACCAGAGACAGGAGAATTGAGGCTTACCAGAAAAGTCAGAGAGGATACTGAGGCAGCCACTACAGCTGTGAAGAAACATTACTAAAAGGTGAAGGTAAGAACTGATAGTAACTCTGAGGATGAGAACAAATCCTATCAAGCAATGCAGGAGAATGAAACTCAAAGAGTAGAAGGATGCCAACAAAAGCCTACTAAAGGTGATCATCAAAAGCACGTGGAACTGATACAAAATACATGGGGGGGTGGGCTGCGCAGAGTGATGGTGAACTGCCTCCAGAGACAACAGCAACAAGAATGCTTCTAAGAATGGACTGTTGACAGCAACAGGGAAGAAAGGTATACTTACAAAGTAACTCTCCATGTGCATAGAGTTACACCAGGCAGTTAAAATAGTCCAATTACACTGAAAAGTTAGCATTCCTAGAAAGAGCTTAATGCCTCTCCTGACTCATGTATTCTACAGAGAGCCTAAAGTTTATTAGTATCAGCTCACCATGCATACTTTATAACAGTAGTTGAAGTTTGACCTTTACACTATAAACCCCACTCCCAACAGACACAAAGTGGCAGCATTTAAAACAAAACACTGCTACCGTGTAGGTTTCCTAAAGGAGCAAGTGATTCATCTGTATCAGAATTGATTCCTCTGAAGTACTCTGTATTTGATACATATACGTTTCTTTTATAGAATCATAGAATCGTAGGGGTTGGAAGGGACCTCAAGAGATCATCGGGTCCAACCCCCCTGCCAAAGCAGCTCCCTAGGACATATCACTCAGGCGTCCAGACGGGTCTTGAATATCTCCAGCGAAGGAGACTCCACCACCTCCCTGGGCAGCCTGTCCCAGGGCTCCCTCACCCTCACTGTGAAAAAGTTCTTCCGCATGTTGGTGCGGAACTGCCTGTGCTCCAACTTGCAGCCGTTGCCCTTTGTCCTGTCCCCACAGACACTGAAAAGGGGCTGGCTGATTCCCCCTGCATCCCCTGCTTAAGATAATTATAGACTTTAATTAGGTCCCCCCTTAGTCTTCTCTTCTCAAGGCTGAAGAGTCCCAACTTACTCAGCCTATCCTCATAAGGGAGATGCTCCAGGCCCCTAATCATCTCCGTAGCCCTTCTTTGGACTCTCTCCAGGAGATCCCTGTCCTTTTTAAACCAAGGAGGACAGATAGAGCTGGGAAGCTAAGCTACTATTAACAAAGACAGGAAAAGAGGAAACAGTCTCAAGTTGTGGCAGGGGAGGTTTAGATTGAATATTAGGAAAAATTTCTTCACTGAATGATCAGTCATTGACCAGGCTGCCCAGAGAGGTGGGGGAATCACTGTCCCTGGAGGTGACAAAAAAAAAAGAGATAGAAGTGGTACTCCAGGACATAGTTTAGTTGACATGGTGGTATTGGACAGACAGTTGGACTTGATGATCTCAGAGGTATTTTCCAACCTTAAATATTCTATGCTAAGATAAATCACAGCAGGCTTGTCAAAAGGGATTCCTGCCCTTTGGAGGCATCAGTGGATTGAGACAGAAAACCATGTCGGTGGAATGGGAATTAGTGGGGAATAATTCTAGCTACTTAATGACAGAGTTAGTGAGGAATAATAGTAGGAAACAATGCAAGGAAGTTTACTCAATCTCTTGCTTCACTGAGAACATGGAAATGGAAGAGGTCTATACTAACAAAGGCACACACACTTCTTCCAGAAAATACTATCCTGTTTATTATGGCAGGAACTCGAGAATTGTTTTATCTAGTTTTAAAAAGTCATGAGGAATACATTCCCCCAATACCTCTAAAGATTTCCAGTGAATAATTTCCCTCCAAATTTTAAAGTAAAATTTTCAAACTAATCAAAAAATACTGACAAATCCTGGTCAAGCAACAAAATGGTTAGGTGAAAAAAATTAGAGTACAGAGCTTATAAAAAAGAAAAATGTAGATTTCAATTTAAGCATGTGAAATAAGCTAGAGGACATATGGCTACAAAAGCCTACATATTGATAACATAAGAAAGGAAAACACCATACAAGAGTTTGGAATACATCATTAAAACACTAAAGCTGAGAATGGGAACTTTGACACGTTCATTGCTACTGTATCTCCACTCCTATCTTTTCTACAGCTGACGAACTATTTCACTTCTGTAACAATATAAAAGCTAAATTGAACCAAAAAGTGCCCCAAAAACGTAGTAAGAAAAAGCATTCCCTGCTACACAGGGTACATGAAAGAGTACCAAAGGGTCAAAAATACTTTTTGCCATTATCTTTGCTAGAACTATGGTTATGTAACTTACACTTACAGTTAGATAATTTACCAAGAGCAAGTTTTGCCAGATCTACCTGACTGTCACTGGTGACGAGCAAAGATTGGCAGACACTGTTAGCTACAGCAAGACACACAGCACAGTCTTCTACAGCACCTATGTAGCCAAGCTGGAGAGCTGCAGATGCAGCAGACTACCAGGCCTGTACTGTAGTGGTTGCGGTCAATGGGGTCCAAAGTCTAACTGCAAGCAGTCACAAGTGACGTTGCCCAGAGTCAACACTAGGGCTGATAGCCATGCTGACAGAGGAAGCTGAACATCTGTCAGTGTGGCCCTGTTGGGACAAAGGCAGCCCACACACTGGATTACATTTGCAGCATCACAGAAAGTGATTATACCCCTCCACCTGGCACTTACAAGTCCACAACTGCAAACTATACCCAGTTTGGGATCATGCAATGCAAAAGGGAGCAGAGCAAGATGAACAGAAGGTCACTAAGATGGTTAACAGACCCACAGCACACAAAGTAGGTGAGAAGTTAAGGCAGCAGGTGGCTTTCTGGGAAAGAAAAGGCTGTGGTGAAGGAACCTAGCCACGGTCTTTTACTACTGAATGAGGAATTGTGTACCAGAAAGATGGAAATTAACTCCCTTCAGAGGTGCACAAAGAAGGGGCAAGGCAAGTGGCCCCAGGTTGTTCAAAGGCAAACTCTAGGTTGCTGCATGGGAAACCTTATTCCCAGTGCACATGGTTAAGCAGTGAAACAGGAGGCCAAAACAGAGGCTATGTGCCATCACAGCCAAAGAGCTACACAAAGCCCTCACCAAACAGAACTAACTTTGAAAGTAGCTCACCCAGAGTATAGGGCGTGATTGGATGACCTCCAGAAAGTCCCTTCCAACTTGGACTACTCTAGGATGATACTACAGACGTCCATACATGCTCGGCAGTCACATGTATTAAACTTGACTGAAGGAACTTTGCAGAAGAGCATTTATGTTGGTGCTCAAAGAAACAACTTCCGTCTTCAGGCTTAGATGATGTACAAATTAGTACTTCAGATCTTCCAGGAAAAGGAATTTTTTCTCCAAGGAAAAAATTTGACTACAGAAAGAAATAAAAACAACAGAATGTATTTAATAGCTGTTTATACTGCAATCACAGAACTGGTATAACTACATTACATCCTTGCCTGGCCAGTGATCTCTGCTTAAACCTAAAACTATTTTACAGTTAATCACTTCTGCCTATATCCTGTATTTATTCAGATTTTGGTAATTCACTACTTATTTCTGGATTCCTTCACTGCCAGTAAGCATCTGTATTATACTTTCCACTACAGTAAGCCATTAAAACCATGCTTTATAGGTTGCCTGCCCAGGGCAGGAGCGGGAAAAATGCAGAGAAAGCAGGCAGAACATTTCTGATTGCTTTTGTTTTCAAAGGTTTATTTTCAACTTCAGACACAAGAGAAAATTCTAGTATTCCTTCCCAATCCAAGAAATTGGATTTTCTTGGTGAAATACCTAAATAAATTGGTTGCTATTGAAAGGGCAGAACGATTTTAAATCTAGGAGAACTCCTTAAGAGCTAAGAGAAAGCATATTTTGAGATGTAAGACAAGAGATCCCAATTATTGAGTGATCTTCATATTCATTAAGAATCCTTCAGAAGAACAAAAAAAATTTCACTTTTGCATTTCAATTCTAGTACTGCAGTGACTTTTGTATTGCCTCTTAAAGCTGTTTCTACTTCAGCAAAAATAGATAAGTGGATTTCTTATGCAAACAACAAGGATAAAAGCATATCCTGTTTCTCAGATATAGTGATGTTTTAAGACTAACAAATTCCATATCTCTTCATTTTACTCAGTTTTGCAAGTCATGCTCTCTTTTACAAGTTGCAGAAAAGGAAGTTAGAATGATTTTTTCCTTGGTCTCACTAAGCTAATTCCTTGTTAGCAACTTACTAAAAAGTCAAGTAGACGAAGGAGTACCTCACTTGTCTGAAAAAAAAAAAAGTCATAAAAGACTCAGCACAAGATTAAAAGAGGCTGGACCATAAACTTTGTATTTCACCTAAGGCTAGGTCTAACCATAACAACCGTTAAGAAACAAACATATTTCAAGGTTACCAAGTAATCAAACTTTTGCTTCTGTTCACCTCTAATAAAGGAAGTTTAGACTGGCTTTTATAAACGCAGGCTGTAGTCTCACGATTCAGTGAACGGTTAACTTTGCACAAGATAGCTTAAACTTCAAATAGATGACGTTAACACACACGATTGTACCATCAAGCTTTTACTGAAAGGTACTGATAATACAACCAAGTTTACACTGATAATAAAACCAAATTTAGCAACATTTTTATTCCAGACCTGCCTTGTAAATGAAAATGACTTTCAACTACAATAAAGACACACTCTGAAGAGCCTTATCATAGTTGCAGTGCTAGCTTACAGAACTCTCACCCTTTGTTGCTGCCCCATGCCACCTCTTCAGCTGCACTGGGGTTAAACATACCAGTTAACACAGATAAAACAAGCTGGATCAATGAACTGAACCTTGTTAGAAACACTACTGGCAAAGAGAAAGTTACAATTGCGAGCAGTTTCCTGCTCTGGGTTACCATGCAGGTACATAAACAGTTGAAAATGCACAAGTGAAATAGTGACACAAGGGCTGCATTAGCCAAGACTGCTGCCAAAGGAAATACTAGTAAGTTACAGCCTAATCTAAACCTGCATCTACCTGTTCCTAACTTGCTCGGATGAATAATCACGTTGAAACAATGGGGGCAGGGAAGTACCCAATGGCCTTACATGAGCCCATGCTTTCAGTCAGTTAAGCAAGCTGTGTATGCCACAATCATGCTCTGATGAGAATCTTAAAAGTCATTTAAATTTACTTGATTAGCACACTTTCAAACTAAGTTTACTGTTTACAAGGTCTGCTGCAAAGATGTGCAGAAGAAGCATGAGGCTGAAGGGATTCAGAGCACTACATTTAACCCAGAACACAGACTGCAGCAGATCATCTAAAAACCAGCATTCACCATCGAGCAAGTTGAAAAGCTGAGAACCCCCACGAAAACTATGCAAAACTCTCCTAGAAACAACACTAACTCTAAGCAAAAATACTTTGCATTTCACTTGTCCTTATTTGCCTTGGTCCTCACATGGGTACTTTTTGTTTGTTACTTTAGGAACAGGCTGTGACTGAATAAGATCCATTGTTTTACAATAAATAAGTCTGCAAACCGTTTTGTAACTGCCCCGACTTAGCAATCCCCCCCTCCCCACCCCCAACTGAGCTCTGAACTTTACAAAAATCGTAGTAAATATCACTACAAACTATTATTTTAGTTTTTATCTTCTCATTCCAAGGCAATCCCTTTATTACTTTTAATAGAAATCTAATAGATTTCTATAGAGAGTTATTTTGCACAACTGTAAATAAGAAATATTTCACTCATTTTGAATTTACATATATTGGGCAGGTTTGTGTATTCATTAATGCTTTTACAGTTCCTTTAAAGCATATTACCGATTTTTACATGAATGCTCACTGGGAAGCTTTAGTTTTCACTCATTTATGGCAGATACTTTGATAAACAACACAACAGTGAAAATAGAAGCACATTTGAGGAAGAAATACAGACTTTAATTTGCTTCCCACTATCTACCAAACACCACAAAACAGTATTTCCATGCCTGACTCCAGATTATATTGGATACTTCTGATGTTCCCCTCTAACACCTTTCAAAAAACAATTTAATGCAACAAAAAGATTCAAGAATGCTGAAAAAAATCTACAGACCTAAAAAACCCAAATAAAACCCTGAAAACACAGGAGGCCAGGGTCTACATGAAGTTCCAGATGATAAATTCCAGCCTAGGTTTAAGCAATAGTTTTTAATAATCAAATAATATTTAAAAAATAATAATATCTATTTTCCAAATGAAAACAAAACCAGCAATTTGTCCTCCAAATTTTACATAGGGGAGAGCTCTTGGGAAAATCCTTCCCTAAGTAATCACTTTTTAAAATTATTTCAATGATATGTAATAGTGGCAGATACAATAAAAATAACCTGAAGAAATATTTCAGAACAGGAAGAATATTTTAAACATATTATACAGACAAAACACACCACAGCAAGTCCATACCAAAGTAAGTACTACACCAAAATATTACACATTACAACTGCATATTTCTGCTGAGCCAAACCCTTCCATTCAAAGAACGAAGTACATTTCAGAACTTGTCTTTCTTTCAAAACCATTAATTCAAGCAGTACTAGCAAGCTACAAGAAAAAAAAGGCCAAACCACAATGCCTACAAACCTCTTACAAGTTAGAGGGATTCTAGAAATCCAAACAAAGCCCCTGCGATCACTGGTCGCTAACAACACACTGCTAAAAGCATATATCCCTTGCTGAAGCCTGTAGTCTGGCACTAGGCCGCAAAAACAAGGAGACAGCCTGGGAGCCAGAAAGTGAGCAACTCAATAGCAACGCACCCAGGGAAGCCTTTCCCCTTCCTGCCAAATAGTGATCCACCAAGGAAGTCACCCAGCGCAGAACCAGCGCTCATCCCTGACCAGGAGAGTGTATAGCACGGCTCCTTCCAGCGACATCACACCTTCGGAGGGAAACCTGTCAGGGTGATCTGGGAAAGGAAGTGCGGGAAAAGTGAAACTCTGGTGGGAGCTGAAAAACGAGGAGCTAGGGAAGCTCAGAGCAGTACCCACAGGTCTCTGCAGAATGTGATTCTGCCCCCCGCTTCGTTGAAAGCATGGAGATGCAATCGCCACACAGGATAGCTGAGGAAGCCTGGGCATAATTCACCTAAGCAATGCATATCTTTCTGTAAATAACACTAATAGTTACTGTGTACAACAGGTATTACAACACCGCGCAACAGACATTATAACACTGAGATAAACTTTCCATTTTACAAAGTTGGATGTCACATTAAACATCGAAAAAGAGCAACAGGTTTATTGTACTGAGCAGGATCAACAAGACCTGACAAGATACCCCTGAGCAAAGCCTATACAAAACGTCTCCCTCAGATAAAACTGACTACCAGCAAACAAAACTAATCCATCCAAAACTGCATGGAAACCACAGCAAGCTTATTTAGCTCGCAGAAGCTCTCTACAGACAAAAAAAAGAATCCAGGTAGCATCTCATTGACTTATACAGCAGAAACGTTCTAAGTTACAACTGAAGATCACAAAAAGTCACACTTACATCGTCTCTCCAGTCTTAGCAACATGACAAAGAAACTGATCCAGTATTGGACATACTTCCTTCTTTCCTCTCTTCTCAAAATCTGTTGTTAAGAGAATGACACAAGAAAAAAAAATGGTAAAAGAAGATAGGACAGAATATAAATTCATAATAATTACCAATGTATTTGCTTTAACAATCAGTACAGCTCCCATAACATTTTCACTCTTTCACACTGTTTTAGTTGCTCCCAGGAGCTCCACCAGCTACCCAACCCTGCAAGACACTTGATATTTTCGTGTGGAGAAACTACACGCATCTGAGTGGCAAAAGTTGATTTGCAACTTCTTTTGAGTAGCTACAACAGAGAAAAAGGCAGATTTCCCTCAGGCTGCATCCAGCAAAGGAAGCTAGCAGAGAAGTGGGCTGGGAGGGAGAAAAAGACAGAGGCGAGGGCCGAGGGAGGGCAGGCAGGCAGACATGCGGGGGGAGAGGAGGGCACTCCAGCCGAGGGGAGCCCCAGGCCCGAGGAAGAAAGGGGTCGTTGGGTCACTAACCTCCCTCTGCTGCTCCCCCCCTCACGCAGCCCAGAGCAAGCCCGGGGGCTCGCCAGGACAGTGGGGACAAGGGGCTCAGCCCTCCCCTTCCCCATAGGGAGCCTCCGGCCTCTCACCACTCCGGGACCCCCTTCCCTCCCACGCGAGCGGCCCCCTCCCTACAGCACGGGGACCCCCAACCTTCGGCCCCGGTGGAGGGAAGCTGCCGCCCTCAGCGCAGGGCGCTCGCTCCCCCTAAGACGGTCTCAGCTGCGAGGAGACCCCCGTCCCCCCCTCAGCGCGGGGACACCGCTCCCCCCCACC
>VZTU01023562.1:247293-280577 GCA_013400835.1 Zapornia atra
GGGGCCGCGGGGCGGCCCTCGGGGAGGCGGCGGGGCGGCTCCGAGTGAGGCGGCGCCGTGGTCGGGTCGGTCGTGCCGGGCCGCTGCCAGCCGCAGTCTCCCTTCTCCTCGGGGCGGGGACTGCCGCCCTCCTCACGCCAGCCCCTCCCGCAGGTCTTCGGGGAAGGGCCTGGGAACTCCGAGCCTCCGCCCGACTGGCGGGACTTCCCCGCCCCGGCCCTTCAGCGAGGTTGGGGGCCGTCGTCTCCCTTCAGGCTGAGGGCAACTGGCCTTTCCCTACCCTCAAGCCTGATACCTGTCTGTGCATAGATATGCCCGTCCCCCATTTTCTTTCATGAAGGGACTATCCCCCCTTCACCGCACTACCTACCTCTGCCGCCCTTCTGCAGGCCTTCCCAGCCCAACACGGGCTTTCCTCAAGTTACCTGTGTTCCTGGGGATGGTCCCCTCTCTCACCCTGTGCCATCACTGCAGCTCTACCAGAGGGGAGGTGAAGTCCAGGCAGCCTCTGGTCTCACTCCTTCCCAGACAAGGTCCCCAGGTGAGGCGGGAGGAGAGCCCAGCAGAGAGCAGGTGAACCCAGAGCAGAGGCTGAGGGCTCTAGCTGCGCAACCAGCCGGCCTTGTACAGGCTCATCCACCCCAAACACCTCAGTAGGACTGAGGGACACAGTAGTGCTTGGTTGTGGAAAGAAAGGGAAATGTTAGCTTAACACACACACTCAAAGAAGTTGTAACTAAGGCAGCCAGGTATTGATACCAGCTATTACTCCAGGCACACACACGCTAGCACATCTGTGCTAGCTTACCTTTAGGTAAAATCCTGAAGGAGCCCAGGATCCTGTCACAGTCTCCTCCCAAGATCGGCACATGGAGACAGCCACATGCTCAGAAGTGTCCGCTCTCCCCCGTTCCTGGCTGCTCTCAGGGCCAGGGTTGGAAGGAGAGGGCAGAAGGCCATGGCAGTACGAGTGGGTTGGCTTCCTATGGCAGCAGCACTGGCTCTGCTGCTCCCCCTCAGAGTCGCTAAAAAAATCATAACACCAGCAGCTGCACTAACTATTCCACTCTCCCAGGGGCTGGCTTATCGACAGAAAATCTTTGGCACACCTACATATTTAGAATTGCTGCTAATGTCACAGCAAGATGACCCAGGATTACCAGAAGTGGCTGAGACAAACTGGACCCCCATAGCAAGCATCCGGGAGCTGCGAGCTGCCTTCCCTGACCCCTTGTGTTGTTTTTACCATGCAGGAGAGGATACAAAAGGTATGCAATTAACAGCCCTCCACACACACACTTTTATTTTATAAATGTACAGCTTATAAAAATCAAGACCCTTTCAAGCATTTGACTGTTGAAGATGATGCAATCATAGGGATATTTAAGGTTTCATACTTACAGATGCACTGCACAAAAATCTGTATTTCGTACTGTTGTGAAAGCCTTAGTTAAAATAATCAGACCTTGCAATGAAAGTCCTGTCTTCTTGTGACAGCTGCAGCCAGGGAGAGGGGAGCTAATGAACCCCCCATGATCCCCTCTCTCCTTCTACCTGGTGAGCAGGAGGAGGAAAAGGTGCCAGCGTGGGTTAACAAGCCGACCAGAGCAGAACTGCTGCACACTTCCACCATGGCAGGGCAAGGAGCTTAGGAAAGGCAACTCTTCTATAAGCTTCAAAAAATAGAACAGGTACAGATACCTCAGGTTTAATATTTTGAGGTTCTCTCTGACCAAATACAAATAGCTGAAAGTTTGCTTGTGTGCAACTTCAGACTGTTACTACTTCCTAGGGTTTTACAAGGGAATTGTCTGGAGGTTTTGTGCCACGGGTCTATTCTCAGCTTCTTAAAAGGGAAGCATCATTCCCTGCTGGACATCCATTCCAGGGGAAATCCCAACAATACTTAGGATGTGGCACTTCTTTTCCCATGTCTCTTGCGCTACACCATTAACCAAACAAAAGACAGAGAGACAGAGAAGATAAGACCTGTCCAAACCTCTGAAGGATGAGAAAAAACCCTACCCAACCAACAAACCCTCACACATGAGACGGCACTAAACCCACCTGTATTTAGCTGCCATTTTTTCTTCTGGCTGCTTTCCCCTTCACAAAGGCAAGGGCACCATTAACAGTTTTCATAACTGGCCATCTTGCCCTTGCCATCTCTGCTACCATGCCTCTCCTGCCTCACACCTTCTGTGGCATGCTTATCTTTCTAGCATCAGAAACCTCTAGGAACTGATACTACATTAGTTTCCTTTTCTAATTAGACAATAGCACGCTCTCTACAGCACTAACAACATCCTCCCCCAAAACCTCAGCAAAAAAATACCTTCAACACAGAAAGAGCTGTGAGGAGAAAAGAATTGAGAGAAGACAGGGAAAGGTTCCAAAGCAAGGTGGATAGTGGGCTAGAAACTGGAGACCCTGTGCCTGTATACAGAGGCACCAACAAAAGAAGAGGGCAACACAGATTACAGACAAACCTAGTTGTGTCTTCCTCAAGGTCCATGTTATTCTTGAAAAAGAAACATAAAAGTCCATCTAAAGAAGCAAAAATGCTAGCTTACCTTCAGAAGAGCAGAGACCAGACCCTTTCCAGGGCAGAGCTTCTCTTAAATAACTTCTAGACCCCAGCTGACTGCATTTCCCCTCAGATACCCCCATCAGCTCACATCCCCAGCACAGCTTGCGCTTCATAATAATTCTCAGAGCTGGTCACATGCTCTCAATTTTCAGCTCTTCCTGAGGAACTGCATTTCCCAGCACAATTGCTCTTAAAGAATCCCACCAGCCAAAACAAGCCTGGAGAGGCATGCACCTGCACATTGAAGTCTAATGCAGTTACACAACCTACTTAAAAAACCCCAGGAGAGCAAATTCAATCATCCTAAACAACATCTCACTCCATTTACAGGTATCACCCAAGCCAACAAAACTGTCAGTCAGATAAGCTGGGTTCCTAGCTGTTCTTTAAAGCAACAAATAAAGAAATGGTTGTTCCCAAGAGGCCTGGAATTACTACTGAAAACTGGGACAACATCACATTTCTTCTCTAAAATAACACCCCAAGTGTCCACAGAAGTGGACTTTTATTTTCTGAAGTGTAGCATTCATCACATACCTGCACTATATTAAGCAAATAAATTAATAATAATAAGTTGTGGTATGTTGGGGGTGACACTGAAGGCACAGCCTTGTTTCCTATTGTGGTTGAATCCACCAGAAAGTGAACCAACCATGTGTTAACACTGACTTTCCACTGTTGGGCAGCTTTTCTAATTCTTTCCACTTGGTCAGACTAGATGGTAAATCTATTTTAATCTAAAGAAAGGACAGCATTTGATATCTTACAGGGGAATAGGAGTGAAGCATAAGAAGCACTGCATGACTGAGTTAAGCCTGTCACATGGCCAGTAGCTCCACTCAATGAGCTTCACTGAATTGTTGCCCTTTGTGGGCTCACAGCTCTTTCCTTGCTGGAAGCCAAGCCAGAACTCTTGGACAAGAGGCAAGATGTTTGTTTTGTGCTGGTTACAAGTATCTTTGCATTGAAGGAGGCTTTAATTAAAAGCACAAAGTGCAATCATTATATATATTTAAAAAAAAAGAAGGCAGTATGACTGTGTGTTTTGGAGATAGTAGGAGCTGTAGGAAGCAATGCTAATCACCTGGGAAAACTCAAAGCTAACTCATGGGGAAGTTTTGGTTTCACAGCTCAGTGTGCCTTCAGATCCCTGCATGCACTGATGCATCAGAGACCGTCCAGTGTCTGTGTCCATCCTGAAGTTCTCTTTTGGATCCTGCTCACTGACAGAGAACAGGTACCCATAGCTCCCAGCCCACCCACAGAAACTCTGTTTGCACCAAAAACATGTTTCAGAGAGGCAGGAATCTTTCTTTTTCAAAAATGTCATCCCCCAACTTACAAAAAATAAATAATAAAGGCACATTCCCTGTGGCCCCTCGACAGGAGGAGCAGTGAGAGAAAATGCTCTCTGTTTTCCAATCCCTCTCTCTTCCTTCCCCTATTAAAGGAAAAACCCTACTTTTTTTTCAAATAATACACCTCCAAAAACATTTTGGGTTTCTAAAGGAAAGGCATTTTAAACTGTGTTTTATTTATAAAAACAAGATAAACACTGAGCATCAAGAGATCCTGAAAATTCAATGACAGATGTGTAGATTTAGTGAAACACTGCTGGGCTTTTGTTTGTTTGTTTGTTTCAGGGGAAATGTTTAAAGGTATGCAAATAATATCCACCTGTTTCTGAGGAAACTGGAGCCATACCCTCTGGAGCAGGAACAAAATAAAACCCACAATTATTTCTATGGAAATAAAGCAAAGAAAGTGCACAAAGGGCTCATATGTTTGTGTGGTAACCAAGATTGTTTCAGATGCCTTTTAGGACAAAGCTCAGCTATCAGAGGTTTGCATATTTTGGAACCCACATCCCTTCAACCAACTGACAAATATTTAGGTTCACAGCAAATCACCTTTTCCTTCCATTTGCAAAGGAGGAACCTTTAAATCTAACCCTAGAAGACAAAAAAAGCTTGTAGGGAGCTCCACCATTGACTTCTTGTGTGATCTCAGGCAAATGAGTTAGGCAATCGTACCTGTGTTTCTTCATTAATGAAACAGAATTATAATTACTCTTGGTGGTAAGGCACCTGGCACACCTTGCAACAACCACACACGCAGAGTGTGAGTTCAGTCAGTTCCCAGTGCTGCTTGTATTTACTGAGGATGAACAACGAGAAAAGGTCACCTTGTTAGGAGAGGAGATGAAGTGGGTTGAAACATTTAACTGCAGAACGATGAGAAACAGGTTTATGACCCAGATTTGTGTTTTTCTTCTTGTACTAAACCACCACAAAGCCCTGTTCACGTTCACATTTTACATTTCAAGCTTCTGCAGAACATATTTTTGGAGAGTTTCCAAAGAGAGCAGGACCAGGCCCTGCCTACATTGTCAGTCCAGTTCTGCCTGATGCACCTGGGCAAATCTCTATTTCCTTACTCAATCTTACACTTGAGAAGCTTGAGTTAGGTTCCCATGCCTCACTACTGAAGGAAGATACAGAAGTAATATCTAAATTACACAGCATGATCATGTACTTCCACAGTATCTTCCTGAAACACCAACAGAAATTAGAACAAACTAGAAACCACGTGTAAGTGTTATCACTTCACACTCTCTGCAGGCAAAACCAAAGAGGGCAGAAAATACATTGCCAACTCTGATGGATCTTTATGGGATCCACATGCCCTATCCACAAAGGGACATTCCCACATGTCCCATTCCTTCCTTCACAGTGACTGTTTTTGTGAGTTCCCAACACCACCAGTGTAGCCAGGGCAGCTGGTGTGCGGGGAGAGCAGCAGCACGTGGGGAAAGCAAAGGAAAGGAGGACACTGGGACTCAGCTGGGCAAGTTTATCTCACCACCCAGGAAGGTCTTTAACTCCACAACCAACAACAAAACCAGATTCTTGAGGTTTAGGACTATAAGGCTTTTGAAAGTTCCACAGAATTAAAGGCTGTCCAACCCCCAGGCACAAACCGATAGGCCCGATGATGATGATGATGGAGGGTGTAGGACCAGCAGATACTTCTGCTTTCAGTACTGAAGCTCAGATTAGGTATCTAGAGCCTCCTAACCAAACCTGACTTAAAGTAATTTCATTCACTGGTGTGTGACAGCAATTGGTCAGGTATTTACATGCAGAATGACCCCAGCTAATTAGTGTGCTTTGAAAGGTGTGGCCATTCAGTGCAATACAAGTGAGAAGCAGCGGAGTAAGAACAGCAAGAACAGTAAGAAAATGGGAAAAATCCTGGTTTGAGACCCACTCAGATCTTCTGAAAATACCCACCCATCGGTACACCTAAGGAGGGTGGGGGTTTGGGTGGTTTGACTTGTAATTTTTAGCTACAGAAACTCAAGTACGATACAGCAAAATGACACTAAAAATCGAGTGTCTCCAGATCATCCAGAATGGAGAAAGTGTTTTGGTTTTTCTTTAAAGGACATTATAGCCACTTTGGGACAAATTACATTTCTCCTCTGAGAAAATGACTACAAATCTTTAATAGGCTTTTAATAGATCTGGAAGACTTGGGAGTACCAGAAGGTCAGTGTAGCTCACACGTGGTGCCTTAAACCCAGAAAGGCTGGAAACATAAAAATGATGCTTGTGGGAGTTAGTTTTTATTCTGAAGGAG
Organism: Zapornia atra; assembly: GCA_013400835.1. Classification (NCBI taxonomy): domain Eukaryota; kingdom Metazoa; phylum Chordata; class Aves; order Gruiformes; family Rallidae; genus Zapornia; species Zapornia atra. Next base: position 253,526 of record VZTU01023562.1, read on the forward strand.
TTCTCACAGTGAGATTTAAACAAAAACCTACGGAGCAGCTAGATGTGATAAACATTCCAGGCTTTACCTAGGCCAGCCACTAACCCCTACACCAACACACATCCAGTCCCCACAGACCTTCTCATATGAATCCGAGAGCCCACGGCAAAGCAGCGCCAGTGCCGTTTTCTCTCCAAGCTGCTGTCTCACACCACCATCCCAGGGACAGAAAACTTCCTGGAGACTGGTCCACAAGCTACAAGATCATTCTAATTAAAAGCAAACTTGTTTTTTCACCCAGAGCCTCAGGTGTGAAGGAGCCAGTGTTCAGAGCAAGTTGCCCTTTAGAAACAGCGTGAGGTTTTTTGAGAGGTGTGTACCCTGCTTTGCACAGTTCCACCCCCCCAGCAGGGAATTAACCTCTTTCAGAAGGATTCAGAAGAGATGCTTCTGCATGAACAGGTCAACTGATGACAGTTCTTCCTTTAAAAAAAGTGCCATGTCCTTTCAGCATCATCATTCCAGTATGACCAAAATATTTTGGTTCCGAGCCACATGGTTTTGGACTGTAGTTTTCACAAAATAACATAAGCAATTATGGTACATTTATAGAAACGTGAAAGCCAACACAAAATATTTTACCTCTAAAGAAAACATTAACAAAGTGCTTTGTTAATCTCAAATGTCAATCCTCACTTTGTTTTTTCCTCTCAGTTTTAATTTCAAAGGAGGTGTTGACAGTTTGGTGTTTATTCCGATCCAGAACGCAAGCAGAATATCCAAACATTGCTATTTCTTTTGAAGCACAAATAGCAATTCCTTCTCCCCTGCCAGCCACGGTTCCTTGGGCAGCTGTGGACCCTGCAGGTCCCAGTGCAGAGTCCCCCTGGCCACAGGAGCACAGCAAGGGGATGTTTTGAGCCTTGGTGGGGGACAACCCATGTGCCATCTCCGGATGGGCACTCAGTGTCTATTTATTATTTATTAGCACCACATTTGACTGTCTCTGAGGGAGAGAGACAAAATGCTCTCTGAAATTTGCCTCCTTGATGGTTACAGGTACCTGGCTCTTAGGAGTCTCCTGAAGAAGCAGGAAGGAAATGCCAAAGAAGCAGCCAAGAATTCTCTCTGCTGGGATCGTGAGGATGAATGCAATGTCACAATCAGGCTCCATACAGACTCGTGCTCTGTGCCCACACAATGAGGATGGCTGCTGGAACCAGAGCCATGGTCACGGGTGTGCACACAGCAGCGAGGGCAGGGGAGGGAGACCCCTCCTATAGCCAGGTCCCTGCACTGCTGGTGACCAAGCTCCAGCACCTTGCTTCCACAGGGTTTGCTTCTCCTGAATTAGAGAGCAGCAGGCAGCGAGCCTCAGTGCTGTGGAAAAAGCCTTAGTGCTGTGGAAGGAGTCCAGCAGTACGGCATCAGGGACCCGGGAGATGACAGCTCAGGTCAAAGTCTGTGCAACTGGCCAATGCCCAGCCTGGTCAGCATTGTGCCTGTCTCACTTCTGCTCAGCTTCTGCCCTGCAGAAGGAGAACCAGAAGCTTGGTTCTCCCCCAGCAATACCGACTGAAGCCACATCTGTGAGGGAAGAACCTCGGATCAGCATCACCCACCAGCCTGATGACGGAGCGTGTAAGCACACACATCACTACCCGCTGCGCAGGCGATGAGGCAGGGCAGTGCTTTACCTTCTCTCATGAGTACCCCTTGTGAGTTTCATTCTTGACTTCAAAGAGAGTGACTGAGCCCAACATACCACATGGCTGAGCCAGCGAGGAAACAATTTCATCACCGGGAGGACAACTGGTTTGGCTGACGAGACAGCTCAGAGACTTGGGTCACATGGAGTCGTGGCAGCAAAACCAAGGACAGCACAAAAGCAGCCACACAAGTGTCAAAGAAATCAAATACAAGGAGGGAAAGGAAAGGAAATGGTGCTCAGTGAGAAAACCCTTGAAGGAGGGGAAAATAATGGAGAGACACAGAGTAAAACTGCCTTTTCCTTTGAGAGCAGGTTCTGATCTACAGTCACTGCAACATAACTGGAGTCACAGCATGACTCAGGAGCACTCCAGGAAAGCTAAAAGCCTGTGTGTCCCTCAGAAACTGCCCATTTGATACTCTTGTTGCAGTGACGTCAGAGGGGAATGTTTCTCTCTGCTGGATGCAGACAGACCCAGGATACGTACACTGTAACATCACTAACGCTCAACTCCACCCCAGCCACAGCCGGTGCACACACACACACACACACACACACACACACACACACACACACACAATCTTGTACTTAAAAGAAACAATCCAAATGCAGACTTTGCTTAAAAGTCATTTATTTGTAAGGTAAGGCAAAGGATCTTAACACATAAATGCACTGCTAGGCCTCCTTGGGAGCTATAAACAACCGGTGCACTTGTCAAATAGAAACACACAAGCGATTGAATGACAAGAGGTACAGAATTCTTTCCACACCCTCGCTGCGTACACGCACTCACAGAGCTGTTTCCAGTTCCCTCCTGTAAGGGAAACGATAGCCACGCTGTGTGTCTGAGCCCACTTGGTGCTATGCAGGCAACAGCCTGGAGAAACTCTCACACTCTGTGACTGACACAACCAAGCGCTTCCCACCGGCAGCTCCCTGTGGTACCGTGCCTGCTGCAGCCCCACGCTTCTACTGGCTTTGGGCTGGGAGGAGGAGGAGCTCAGCACTCAGCCCTACTAAAGCCCTGCTCACCCATGGTCAGTGAGTTCAAGTATAACAAGGCACGTTTAAGACCTGAATATCTGACGTGGATGCAGCGAGGACTCAGCTCCATGCGTGGCTCCACGGATGCTCCCAAGCCTCCCCTGTGGGACACCCCATGTTCAAACACCCTGGGTGCTTCTCCAGGTGCACCCACAGCTCTTCCTCCATCTGAAAGGTGATTCTTCTCCTTTGTTATCAATACACCATCCCCTGGGCCGGAGTTTTGTTCATCTAAAAAACCCTACTTTGGTTTCCCTCCCTTCCTCACTGTTAAAGGTGTTACATTAGCCAAGGTGTTTTGGTTACATTGTACAATTGGAAATAACTCAATACTTGAGAGAAAGGGGAAATGAGGATACAAAGTCTATACAAGTATTTACACATCCCATTATTAAAATAAATGAAGGTTTATTAACAAGGAATTAGCCACAAGTATGAAATATGAAATGAAGGAAAACTGCTTTTGAAATAAGATTAATACTAGAAACAACTACTGTTAAAACCAAAATATAGTAGGGGTTTGGAAGCGGTAATAAAATATAAATTAATAGTTCTAACAACAACAACAACAACATCAAAGTGATAGATTGTTTTAAAACACTTTGGAGAGCTCAAATTAGAGCTTTTTTCCTCTCAGAAAAAGCACAGCAGGGGGAACCTCCCCCATTTTTCCTGCCAGTCAGTATTACGTTTACAAAAGTCTTCATGCTAAAGCATATACTTCATATATTTTAATAGCTGTTGAGAACATAACACAGTTCTTTCTAATCATAATATAGCACCTCCTGTAAACATAAAAAGCACTGGTTTAATCTCTAATCATTTCATATGCAAGAATGCCTTTGTTTTGTAATGAATTCCATTCCTTCCTTTCAGTGCCCGTGGTGGCAGGGTTCTGCTGAATCACAGCTTACACAATCACAGCCTCCCCGGCTGGAGAGGCTTTGCCACCAGAGCTGCAGCCGTCGGGGCAACAAGACTTTTGCTCTGCAAGTTTCTGGAGCTTGTAGATAACCAGAGAAATGAGGAATTCAGAGTGCCCAGCATGCTTCTCATTTATCCCTGCCTGACCTACAGGCAAGCTTTACCCCGATACTTGAAAATCAAGATCAAAAAGCAGGCTAATATTTTGTACAAGTTCTCAGTGCTGCTGGCCTGAAGAGCTTACCTGTTGTATGTGAGGCTTACATAATCTTAACCTTCTTCAAACAGCATGTTGTGTTTTCATTTCAGTGCCTCCTGGCTCTGAAGGCTCTACAGTTCCTTTGGGTTACGTTTTCAAGCTTTTCTCTGTAGCTAGAAATGTGCTGTTCTTTTTAAGTAGCAAATAAAACCTCAGACAAAATAGAATGCACAACGGCAAGTTGTGAGACAGTAATATCTGCATTAAGTGTAAATGCTTTTCTGGGCCCACTGGAATTCCAGGCTTTCTATCAAAAACAGGTGCAGAGCTGCCTCTGTCCCTTGTGCATTGATTTACACTCGTGTGACAAAGGCTGCAAGGTAAGGGACCTGGGTGAGAAACACACACACCCCCTGCTGATTAGATTTCGCAGGTCACAGAGGTGCAAATAAGTGTCCGTTTGTCTGTCCTGCCCGCGAGGACTGGCACAGACCAGCAGTGAAACTCCTGAGGACAGGCTGTAGGTCCCTTGTTCCACACCTCTACCTTAACACCTCCTCTAGGCAGTGACTGCAGCGATGCCAGGCTGTCACTCACCCTGCACGCTGTGGGACGCAGCACAGGCTGTGTTTGGAACACTTCACACTTCACCCCACACACGGGCTGTTTATCCGGCAGCCTGAGATGCCAGCAAGGCCAGAGTTCCCCTCCCCTCCTCAGCTGCCACACAAGGAAAGGGATGTGCAAGCTCAAAGGGCTCTCTCTTGGAGACAGTTTTCTTACCCAACTGTGCCTCAGGCCTGACTGGATTGGGTAGGGACCCCAAAACTGCAATTCTTCAGAAATCCTACTTTTTAAACTCAGGAAACATACCCTCTCCCTCATCTGCACCCCCAAACACTGCTCTAACAAACATGTTATGCTGTATATACAATCTGTACCCGTTTTCCTTTCAGTAGGGAAAAGCTTCACAGATCCCACTCCCCTCACCCCCTTGGCCTATCAGATATAAAAGTGAGCAGTTCCAAGGAATGGCTGGTTTGGGTGGGTTTTTTTTCTGAAGAGACTTGAAAAGTAAGATCACTTCCTTGGCTGTTTCCTTTAAGCACTCACCTACACATACCCCTCAAGGCTGACACTTGGAAAACACCCTCTGGGACTCGCTGTCCTCACAGCCAGTTCCCCTGTGACTTGTCCCAAGCACCTTTCAGCTACCACGAGTTTTAAGAAGAACGGCTGGCGGTGGCTCACTGTTGTTACTGTGCAGTTAACAGCCATTAAAGAGGAAAACAGTAGTAGTACCTGGTTTTGTACTCTCCACGTGCAGCATTCCTAACACAATGAGCATCACCAAGTCAGGGAATTAATTCTTTAAGATAGTGGAGGGGAAGAGGATGCCTGTACTGTACTGCACACCGGGAAGGATTCTCTCTCTGCTCTGCATCCCCCTCCCATTCCTTGTGCACTGCTTTCCTGTTTATGGTGTAATTACTTTCCTTCCCATTCCATCCTGAGAAGCCCTCACAAACCTACCAAAGAGCAGAGAGGGAAACTGACAATCACAAGACAAAAAGTGCTGTAAAATACAAAGGCAACAGGCACTTCTATTCCCCTGATCTTTTTATGTAAGAGAAATCTTAGGCCCTACGTGTGAAGGGCAGCAGGTAACCCACCTTCAGACAGAAGGGCAATTTTAAGCAAACACTTTCCCCTTAGTACAGTCAATTTTAACCCATCCTGTCACTAGAGTGATCTTTGCTGTTATTCAGCATTCTCAAGACACTCAAGGGGTATGTTCCCTTGGTGTTACACAGCTCATACTGGAACTTCTTGGTGAAACCCAAGATCAGGAGGACCTTTCACACAACCTGACAAAAGCTGCAGCGAATACAGCTGTTCTTAAACATATAACCAAATGAAACTTGTCAAAGAGAAACGTAGGAAGAGAACAAAACATCCAGGAAAGGCCAGTTTAGGTCCATGTCCAGGATTTCTTCTGGTTTTGTAGTTTCAGGACTTATTAGGAAACTGGATAAGGAAAATATTTTCATTCTGAGTTTCAGTAGAAGAGGTCACACGCTTTATTTGTATGCTTGGTGAGATGCTAGAATCAGAAACTGAAAAAACATAGCTACGTTTAGTATCTGTGGTTGGCCCCCAAGTAGACAATGACACGATTTTCATACACCTTCTTCATAGTTTTCTCAATTTGCTTCAAAAATACTTGTGGAATCCTCCCACATAAAGTGTGCACTGTATCCAGAAACTTAGATTGCAGAGGGTAGTACAAAGACTGGAAGAGATTGTCTTCAAATGGAAACTAAAGAAAAGAGAAAGAGAATTATCAGTTCTAGTTACAAAATAGCATCTTGAGAAGTTTCCCCAAGATAAAACCTTATCTAAGTAGGCAGTGACTTGTCCCTCACCTTCCCAGAGAGTCACCAAAGCTATCACCTTCAGCCTGCAGTTAGAAATGTTGTTGGGGCATATTACCTGGAATAGCCAACTACCCAGAAAGTCAGTTTCTAGAGCCTGCATTTAAAGGAGATTCACCAACACAGGGACACCAGAATAACACAGCTGTTTTAGAGAGTGGAGGTGTAGGCACACAGCACTCAAAGTGGAAATGCAGACCTGTATCTGTATGTGAGCTTCTGCCTTCCACGTGCCCAGAGGGTCCAAGCTTTCACTGGGTATTTACAGACCAGAGCTGCAGCATCAGCAGGAAGAACTCCACTCAAACTCTTCCTTTCCACCACCAGTATGACAGACAAGCAGTTTATCACCCTCGGTGATTAGAAGTTTACTGTAGTAGGAAGCACTGTTTAAACCACCTCAAAGACATGCACGTGGTACAACAGGAGAGGCCAAAGCAACCTTGTTAGTTTGTGTCTGACAGGTATATGTAAGGCAGGACAGCTCTCAGCCTGAGCTGCTGGAAGAGCAGCCTGAGGGACATGGATAAGCCAGTCACCTACACTGAAAGACCAGCATTGCCTCTATCACTGTAGGAGACTCACATCCCGAATCACTTCGTAGAGCGCCTTGAAGGTCGGCTGCTTGTCGTCGTGGTAGACACCTCTATTCCCATGCAGAACAGAGACACCTTCTTCTTCTGCACCTTTGCAGTTGCTTCCATACATGCAGTGATCCGGGCGGTAGTTCCACTGACATGGAAACACATAGAGACACTCTGCCAACGTTGGTCAGGGGAGATGGTGTTAGGGAAGGGAAAAAGAGAGACATGACAAGAGTCAGAGCAATTTAAACCATGTTCCCAGGAAAAAAAAAGTGGCACTGATGATGAGAAAACTATCCCAAGCAGCAGCTAGACACAGAAGCCTCCTCTCCTCAGGGATGCCAATAACAATCTCAGCACTGCTACACCTGAACTAGCAGAAAGAGAGAGCAACAGAGACTGGGACAAACAGCAACTCAAGGGAACATTCCAGAAAGCTGGAAGTGATAGAATCTGACCCACAGAGTATGCACCAGGTGGCACTATCCAGGGTCCTCTGCCCTACTAAGAAGTTTCCAGAGTTACAGAAATAAGGAAGCTCACAAAGCAGGGGGGGTTGGGCAGAATCCTGACTCCTTCTAGAGACAGCACAGGGAAGCTCGCATCCCGTGTTTCCTGCTGAGGCTTTCACTGAGCCTGTGACAACTTGTTATACTGAGATACAGCAGAGTCTAAGAGGTGGTATGCTTTATCCACAGCCCCTCTAAGAGCTGTCATCCATTCATTTCACAGGTTCCAGTTAATTAAAGATGAGCCTAAGTCTGCATTAGTCTGCAAAGGGTTTGTAACCCTCTTTCTCCTGATGCTTTTTTTTTTTTTAATTTTCTCTATGCACCCACAGTATCTGCAGCATGCTTATAATAACCATCTCTTCAGCCCCCAGACAACACAGTTCTGTGTATTTTTAAGCCAGTGCACTGCCTCTACAAAAAGCCACCTGCAGCAATTTCAACTCATTCCTTCCCAGGCCACTGTCAGCACTTTAAAACCTCAGGAAAATCTAGTTTTCAGTTTTAATTGTATCCAGTTCTTTTGTCTTCTTTTCCTGTGCAGTCTGATGTTATGTAATTCATACAAAAAGCATTTACCAGTTAAAAGGGAAAGACAGACCATGGTGCACAAGAGTCTCAACATGTGGCTTCAATAGAAAGTGCTCTCATCACAGAGCTAAAGTGTTTTCACAATCTTTGTTTTCTTCCTCTCTGCTCAAGTTGGCGACTTGAGTTCAACTTGAGAACTAATCTGGCTTCATCTTTCTCTTCCTCCAGTAGATCCTAACCCACAGCATTCATTTCTCTTTGGAAGTTAATTTAGGATTTCATAATTAAGATTTCTTCCACTTGATTTTCTCCCTAGGATTGATGTAAACACGGGGTGTACCAGGGATGCTGATGTTTGACATCTCCAGTAAGCAGATGTCAGCTTGTAGCTTTGCTTTTGCTCTCTCATTTGCCTGAGTTTGGGTATATCCCATCACTCCTCAGAGAAAAAGAAAAGGGAACAGAATAAAGATAAATCCAAACTTATTCTGGTCTTCAGATCACTTGAGGGAATACAAGGTCACATGGGAAATGAGAAAAAGCTGTAAGAATTGATACTCAGCATGCTCAGAAGCATTAAATAAGGTTCCTGGCTTCTTTGGGAAGCACACATGATGCCACAACTGTGAGACCCTTGCAATCCCTGCTTTTGGAAGCACCTGGAGCCATTTCTGTGTCCTCAGTGCAAAATACTGACAAAAGGCTGGATTTCCAGAAGCTGTGTCAGCCCTTGAAGAGAGTCACACCCTCTGACAACACAGAGGCCTAAGCTTGCCAGTTCCTTGGAAACACACATCCATGGGAGTAGGGCTCCAGTCAAGGAGGAAACAAAGGACAAACCACCAACCAAAAATGCTACAAGTTGTTTACAGAGGCATTGTGCAAGAGTGGTGACAGGAATGAGACAGGACATTTGCTGGGCTGACAAGAACAGGCTTATTAGTCACACTGGGACAGGCGGGCTGTGCTGTCTGTTCTCAGAGCCCATCGTGGTGCCTCCTGGGGATGGACCATTCCACTGAGAGCCCAGAACCATCTTTCCCAAAAAGTAACTTTTAGGGAAGGAGCAAAGTTGCTCTCTCAATCTGCTGGCTGCACTTCTTTTGATACAGCCCAGGATGCAGTTGGCCTTATGGGCTACAGATGCACTTTGGTGGCTCATTTCCAGCTTCTCATCCACAAGTACTTCCCAGTCCTTTTCCTTGGGGATGCTTTGAAGTATGGATAATTGGGATTATCCGAACACAGGTGCAGGACCCTGCACTTAGCTTTGCTGAACCTCATGAAGTTCACCTGGGCCCACTTCTCCAGCCTGTCCAGGTCCCTCTGTCAATATCATTAATAGATATTTAACAGCACTGGTCCCAGTACACACCCTTGAGGAACACCGCTTGTCATGGTCTTCCATCTAGACATTGAGACATTGACCAAAACCCTCTGGATGAGACCATCCAGCCAATTCCTTATCCACTGAACAGTCCACCCATCATATCCATATCTTTCCAACTTAGAGGGAAGGATGTTGTGGGCGACTGTATCAAAGGTTTTAAAGAAATTCAAGCCCTTCCCTTGTCTGCTGATGCAGTAACTCCATTGTAGAAAGACATTAGATCAGTCAGGCAGGACTTGCCCCTAGTAAAGCCATGCTGGCTGTTTCAAATCACCTCCCTGTCTTCCACATGCATCAGGATAGCTTCTAGGATCTGTTCCATGATTTTCCCAGGCACAGAAGTGAGGCTGACAGGGCAGTAGTTCCCAGGGTCCTCCTTCCTACCCTTTTTAAAAACGCATGTAATGTTTCCTCTCTTCCAGTCACTAGGGACTTCACCTGACTGCAATGACTTTTCAAATATCATGGAGAATGGCTTGGCAACTAAATCATCCAATTCCTTCAGTGTATATTTCATTAGGTCCCATGGGCTTGTGTATATTCAGGTTCCTTGGATGGTCACAAACCTTATCTTCACTCACAGTTGGAAGGACTCCCTGGTCCACATCTTGCAGGATTTCAACTTGAAAGCAGTGAGGAGAGAGGTTGCCAGTGAAGCTGTGTTAGACAAGATATTCCCATGGCTGTGCATATTATTTGCTTGCATAAAGCTTTATTATTTGCTTGCATAAATAGCAGAATTCAGCTGTATTTCAGAAAAACAGAGCATAGCTTTGGAGAAAGTTTGGCAGTTTCACATGCAGATAAAAGTCTGAAACAAAAACATTCTATCTAGATTAGATATTAGGAAAAAATTCTTTACTGAAAGAGTTGTCAGGGCCTGGAACAGGCTGCCCAGGGAGGGGGTTGAGTCACCATCCCTGGATGTGTTTAAAGAAAGGGTAGATGAGGTACTTCAGGATATGGATTGGTTGGACTTGATGATCTTGGAAGGTCTTTTCCAACCTTGTGATTCTGTGATTCAGCTAGGCCCAGGCCAGTGATGCTCGTAAGCACAAAGAAAACATGGATGTCCTTCCTCTGTTTCATCATTAACATTATCCCTTTTTCTCCAGAAAACAGATTCACACATTCAATGGAAGCAAGTCCAAGCACCCCACTACCCACACCACTTTCAGAAGTATTTTCACAGGTTGTAAATCCTAAGTGCACTTACACATCAGCTTCACATCTGGGCAACCTTGTGTAGCTCCAGGCCTGAGGTTGGTGGCCCTGCCTGTGGCAGGGGGGTTGGAGCTCTATGATCCTTGGGGTCCCTTCCAACCCAGACCATCCTATGATTCTATATAAAATGCATTTTTATAAAGAAGCAGCACTCAGAAATTTTCTTAACACAGATAATCAGGACTCCAAGAATCATTACTTACCTGGGTTAAAGTAAAAAATTATATTTAGTAAATCCTGGTCTCCCCATGTAATGTAATTTTTGTACTTTTGGTATAATGGATATAACATTTCCTCCCAGGTCAGGCCACTTGGGATCATGCTGTTCTGCAGGGCAGAGAAACAGAAGCAATGGGTTAATACCACAAACAGTGAGGAGATACATGATTCACCCACATACTTGCAAGTCTGCTAAGCCATGTCAGATACCTAAATGTAAAATGAAGAACTGCCAGGAACTGTTAGAGCTGGACAGGGCTGGAACAGCAGAGCTGACTGTGCCTTTGTTTACCTAAACAGGAAAGCGAGGTCTCCTGGGTCCAGCTGTGATGTCAGCTCCTGCTATTCACAACCTTCCTATTGTGAGCAACAAGAGGGAGAAAAAGGGGGAAAAGGCAAAAGTGCAGAGACAAGATGAAAAGTGAGGCTTAAAAGCAAAGAAAACTGGAGAGTAAAAATTATCTTCCCTTGGAATTACGAATATGGGAAACCCCTGGCCTTGACTGAGGAAGAAGACTAGTTGGTGTAAATAAAGCACTGAAAGAGGCTAGAGAATACGTGCCCAACAAAGCAAACAGATTTTACAAGCCAGGCCTCTCACAAAAGAGGGAAGATGTGAGAGAAAACATTCCCTTCTTGGTCATATCAATTCATGGAGTAGTTTGATCTGCAGCAGGAAACAAAATTCTCTTTACAGCAGATGCAAAAAAAAAAAATAAAATCACAGTTTCTCTGGATATTCACATCAAGCTGCCCAACTTTGAAAAACATACAGTGACTGCACTGGAGATCCTTGAGTTTGTTCCATCATGAATCTTTTAAGGGAAAATTAAATGTTGAAGAAGCCATTATTAGCACTGCTAACATCCTGCTCCACCTACAACTTCTCTTGAGGAAGTTTCACTTGGGTTTATACATTCTTACTGCAATTCCTTTCAGCATCCAAATACATCATTTTTTAGATTCTATCACAAACCTCATATCATTTTATCCTGAGTTTTACAGGATGTGAAAATACCCCAGGCCCCTCGTTTCTGCAGCAGCTGTGTCTCCTCTTACCTTGAACTGAGTGCTGCGTATCCGTGTCAAATTCATCAGCATCACTCCAGAATTGACTCCAGTTGTTCCGTAATAAGGGTGACGTGCGAATCGACTGTACCAGCCAATCTTTGGTATTTCATGTTCCGGGGCCATGGCAGCCAGCTGGGTGGAGTTGAACTCTGTCAGGATGTGCCAGATGTCATCGATGGGTCTCAGGAAGAGAACATCAGTGTCCACATACAGGAGAGAATCCACGTCCTTCAAAATGACCTTTTGGGGTTTTGCACAAGGGAGGAGGCAAAAGCACAGCCAGAAACAACAAAACAGGAAGGTTATTGGCAAAAATCTTGTAAATTGATAATTTGTAGGAAGTTATTGACTTATCAGAGAATCATAGAATCATAGAATGGTCTGGGTTGGAAGAGACCCCATGGATCATAGAGCTCCAACTCCCCTGCCACAGGCAGGGCCACCAACATCCAGGTCTGGAGCTACACAAGGTTGCCCAGGGCCCCATCCAACCTGGCCTGGAACACTGCCAGGGACGGGGCATCCACTACTTCTCTGGGCAGCCTGTTCCAGCCCCTCACCACTCTCTCTGTAAAAAACTTCCCCCTAATATCTAATCTAAACCTTCCCTCCTTTAGCTTTAGTCCATTCCCCCTTGTCCTGCCATTGTCTACCCTTTTAAAAAGTTGAATCCCCTCCTGCTTATAAGCTCCCTTCAGGGACTGGCAGCCTGCAATGAGGTCCCCCCACAGCCTTCTCTTCTCCAGGCTGAACCAGCCCAGCTCCCTCAGCCTCTCTTTGTAGGGCAGGTGCTCCAGCCCTCTAATCATCTTCGTGGCTCCTCTGACCCCTCTCCAACAGTTCCACATCTTTCTTGTATTGGGGCCCCAGCTCTGGACACAGGACTCCAGCTGGGGCCTCCCCAGGGCAGAGCAGAGAGGGACAATCCCCTCCCTGTCCCTGCTGCCACCCCTCTGCTGATGGAGCCCAGGATCCCATTGGCCTTGCGAGCTGCAAGAGCCACTGCTGGCTCATGTTAAGTCTCTCATCCACCACAATCCCCAAGTCCTTCTCAGCAGGGCTGCTCTCCAGAAGCTCTTCTCCCAGTCCGTATCTGTGTCTGGGATTCTTCCAGCCCAAGTGCAACACCTGACACTTGGCAGTGTTGAACCTCATTAGGTTCCCCCAGGCCCATCTTTCCAGCCTGAAATGTAACTGCACCCAGGAATGATTACTGGCTTGCTGGTTGTTGGTTTCTTGTTTGTTTTTGTTTGTGGGTTTGTTTGGGGTTTTTTTTTTTTGGTTTTAATATATACAAATGTTTCATGATTATAAAGACAACCCTACCAATCACAAAAAAGTACATGCATCCCCTGAAGAACAAAATTTGCTCAGTAAGTAGGAATGTCATATTAAAACTTACCAGGTCAGATGCTGATTTCTGTTATCAGACTCTCTCATAACCCCAGGAATAACCCCCATTAAGTCACTCAAGTCAGAAGGGTGTAAACTGTAAATTAGATCCAGGATATTTAATCTATTCTTGTTGACACTGTTCCCCCTTGTGGCTATCCAAATCCTTACATGCTCATTCATTAATATAGGGCAAACTATACTGTGCTCCAACAGTCCTGGAAATCATAGAATCATAGAATGGTCTGGGTTGGAAGGGACCCCAAGGATCACAGAGCTCCAACCCCCCTGCCACAGGCAGGGCCACCAACCTCCAGGCCTGGAGCTACACAAGGTTGCCCAGGGCCCCATCCAACCTGGCCTTGAACACTTCCAGGGACAGGGCATCCACTACTTCTCTGGGCAGCCTGTTCCAGCACCTCACTTGATGTTTACACAAGCTATTTGTTAGGTAATTAATATCATTAGCTGAAGTTGACCATCAGTTCCAACTGCATTTTTGTTGCTGCTCTTCATTATTTGGGAAAATAATTCATTATCTGGTAAAACTGTTGAAAAATTCCTGAAGGACTGAAATTTTCTTACTTTGCTTCCAGGCACAAGACCTTTCTCACTCCTTCTTTGAAAAGTAAATCCAAAAGGGTCTGGACTTTCACTGTGCTGTGGAACAGAACAATCTCTCTCTCATCCAACTGTAACCATACTCATGACAAACTTATTTATGCAAGTAAGAATATATTCTACTAAAGAAACTGAATTGTACATCAATTGTGACTGCAAGTTACCTGTGAAAGACAGTGAGCAACATCAGGATTCTGAGCAAGCCTGTGTGGGGAATCACCTCTAAGCATGTTCAGCAGGCAGCTGCTGAGATGCCAAATCCATGAGTATGGACTGAAATGAGATTTTTCACCTGACTGAATACTTTGGGATCCAGCCTGACATTTAGCCAAGTTTAACAAACCCCTGACCTGTATTTCTGACATGATAACTACATGTTATTCCTACATAAAAGGAGGGTGGGTTTATGTTTTAAATAAAAGCCATGCTTACAAGAAATGCCACATAAACAAGTCCAACACAATTCAGATCCCTCTGCTGGATAGGAGGTACAAAACCCACACAACAGCATGGAAAGGTATGGATAAATGAGTGACACAAACAGTTCAATGACACACTAAGAGCTCAGAGTGTGTATCTACAAATGTTAAGAACCCTTAAGTCCAACACTAACCCAAATAAAAAAAGACAGTTCCTTTGAGAGTAAATCAATAGAATACACACAGTTCAAAAGACAAAAGGGGTTTTCAGCTTAAGGATGGCCCAGATATTGAATATTATTCTGTAGCATTTGGAAGCCCTAATTTATAGGGAGCTGCTATATGAGGGCACATATGATCAAGTGATGCTAAAAAAACCAAAAATGCCCCAAAATTTAGTCTGAGACAGGAGCTCATGCAGGAGCAGAAACGATTAGGTTTTGCCTGAGGGATTTTTCCTAAGGGTGGGTTTTTAGAGAGGCAACTTCAGGGGTTTTCCAGCAGAGAGTAAAGGGGGAAGTTTAATGGGTGCATACAGACAATCCTCCCAAGCATAAGTGGCAGCCTGGGCACTGCTTCTTCAGCAGAAAACTGTTCTTTCAGAAACCTTAAATATACACATGAAGTCTGTGGATTGTAAAAATTCTCCAAATCTAAATGGATTCAAGCAGGTATTTCAGTTCTTTGGAAATGGGTGCCTACCAACATTTGACCCCCAAGCTTTCCACCTTGTATTCTTCCCTCTCCAGTGTCTGAGGTGTTGCCCTGCAGTGACACCCAACAGGCTACAAGAAAAGCTGTGCTACTGGCTTTGAGCCTTTCACATTTTTTTTCCCCACATGTGAAGTGTTAAGCCTTGTTTAAAACCCCTGCATGTCAGTTTGAATCCATCACATCCCCTTCCTGACTGTGCATTTAACTTCACCTTGGGTAGGGAAATTTAATTTCAGAAGTTGCAGCTGTAAGAGTTCCTTGCATAGCTCCCAGGATTGATCTGGGAAGGAACATTTAAGTAAGTCCAGCATTCCCAGTGTCCCATAGCTAAAGGAGGGAAGGGTTAGATGAGATATTAGAGGGAAGTTCTTTACAGAGAGAGTGGTGAGGGGCTGGAACAGGCTGCCCAGAGAGGGGGTGGATGCCCTGTCCCTGGAAGTGTTCAAGGCCAGGTTGGATGGGGCCCTGGGCGACCTTGTGTAGATCCAGGCCTGGAGGTTGGTGGCCCTGCCTGTGGCAGGGGGGTTGGAGCTCTATGATCCTTGGGGTCCCTTCCAGCCCAGACTGTTCTATGATAGCTTTCAGGTAGCTCTGTTCCAAAACTAAACAGAGTTTTCAACAAGATATTTTATGCTTTATACAGCCCTTGAAACAACATTTAGCTTTTCCTTCTTCAGAGGCATACAAGAGGAGACAATGGATTTTTGACTCTGCTGATTTCCAATGTCAAAAGCAGTTGAGCCCCACAAGGCACAGCCCATGGTACAGAGACCTTGCTCCAGCCTGAACCAGCCTGCACACAGCCAGGGCTGGCAGCACACTGAGCCTGCCAGGAGGGCTAAGCAGGGATGTGACTGCAGGTTAAAGCAACACCCATCTGACCCGGGGCATAAGCAACGCAACCCTGTGTCTGGTATCTGAGCCCACCCTTGCTTGCACCACACATGTAGATACCTGACAGACTGAGATGTTTGAAACAAATGGTCAGGAATATGGCTTCACTGTGCTTGTCTTCCTCCTCTCTCTACAGGCACTTACACACTTAAAAGAAGTGTGAACATTTTTTTTCTTCAGCTCTATAGATTATTCTTGTTAAATCTGTCACAAAGTTCTGCACAGAACTGGCTATATTTAGCCTGACACTTCACTTAAATACTCAATTATCTGCAATTTGATTTCACAACTTCTGTCTCCATAGATTCTCCCTGTGTTAGCAAGGTTGGCAAGTAATAACACACTACTGTGTAAACACATACTGGTGTTTTGTGAAGGTTTGCAATGGCTAGCATGGCAGTTTTTCAGAGCTTTACCCAAAATTAAGGGCAAATCACAAATCTTAATGCCAATGCAGCAGTGCCACAAAGTTGAGTCACTAAACTTAAGTGTAGTAAGTAATTAACTGAAGTTATAGAAGAGATAGAGACTTTTGTCTCTGTAAGATCCTGGCATCTACCCCCTGTGCTACCACTGATCCACTGGGTTGGACACTTCCCCATGCTCAAGAGGACAGCTATCACACAGGGATACTGCTAATCTACCTTAAAAGCTCTTAAGTAGATTAAATGTTTTGAGAAGGGTTCTAAATGTTAGTTGCTATTAGAAGTAAAATCATCCAAAAATCCCCTAAGCATTTCATGACACTTTAGCTGATTGTTTTGGTAGCTCCAAAGCAGCAACACAGGGACAGCTGCAAGCTGTGATACCCAACATTCCTGAGAAGGCAGTTTTTCACCTGGTGTCTTCAGACCCATGTGAGTATCACAGAGCAGTTTCAAGTGATTCCTGAGAGCATTAGACTCCTAGTTTATTTGTAAAGTTTCCTTCTGTGCCCCTGTTAAGGTCTGCATCTTCCTTATTCTGTCTCTGCAAATCCCACTGATGGTTTTATGGTCGTAGATTGCACCATGAGCCTGAGACTTGTGAGATTACACAGAGGCTCAATCCCCTTTCCCAGCACACATGTAGCAGACATGATCAGATGTCACAGGACACCTCTGTAAGACCTAGGAAGCTCTATGATCTTCACTCCTCAATCTGTTACTCAGGACCTAGCAGCTCATTACTACAAGCTGCAGGATGACATGCAGTAGCTCTAGTTTTATCAGAGTAAAAGCATTAAAACCTTCTTGCACAACTCTCCCTCCCCTCCTGTCCATTTTCACATGCCTGATAGTTCTGCAGGAGGGAGATTTCTTTGGCAGGAGAGGCACTTGTGAATCAAAGACTCACATTCCACTCGGGCTTAGCATTATCAGGAGCAAGACAATTTGCACAACTGAGGGATAAACAGCTGATAAACTCTACTACTGCTCTCCCAGGGCCCTCCCTACATCCAGTCACATTTTATGCTGCCCAGGGGGAAAACAATTAGTACAGGGAAGGATAAGAAAGAAAGGATCCTGATATCCTGCTGGTATTTATTTAAAACACAAGCTGAAATAGTTCTGTAAACAATAACACTGAAACCCTCTGCTCCTGCTGTGTGCAGACTGGATCTCTCATTCGAAGGGGACAGCAGAGCCTAGTTATCAAGAACTGATAATAATAATGGTGGTTGAAATGACATGGAAACAGCCCAAGACTCTGCCAGGCAGGGAACTTGAGTACCAAAAATCCAACTGGACACTTGCCACCTCAGCTATTACTACAATTTGTTTTCTTTATCCATATCAACTTCGTGTCAGCTGCAACTTCTCTTGGACAACCCCTCCTGTTGACAGTCATAAACCTCAGCCTGACCAGCACAACATTTTGCAACTGCCCCAAGAGAAACAAACATTTACAGTTCAGGCTGCCTCCTAGTTTTGCTAAGACAACATGCAACAGCCTACTATTCCTTAAAAGACACTGCTGAAGTTCAGAGTTCTCCAGAACTAAAAGGAACCCAAAAAGCACTGCCCAGCCTAAAGGAATCAGCATGAACACATCAGAAGGGTGATGACAAATAAAACAGTTTCTGCAATGGGAGTCTCCCAAAATGACAAAAAATACCACAGAAATAGGAAGAAGAGAGAATCATGTTTATGCAGTGAAAACAATCCCATTTGTGTACACAGCCTTGCAAACAATCTGTATTGAACAAGCCAACACGTAGGGATTATTTTCCAGGTGACAGAAATATTTACTCTGAGGAGAGAGGATCCCTGCTGAAGTTGGAGTTACTTTCAGGCCATCTGGCCTT
This sequence comes from Zapornia atra, assembly GCA_013400835.1. NCBI lineage: Eukaryota > Metazoa > Chordata > Aves > Gruiformes > Rallidae > Zapornia > Zapornia atra. The sequence goes on from VZTU01023562.1 coordinate 271,673, forward strand.
TGTGCATTTGATAGGCTACCCCTAAATGGCAGATAAACAGAACTGCTGACAGCACATATTTTCTCACATATGTATTCATAGCCTATGTATCTGGACGTGCAGCTGTCTCCTGATTGTTTCCATCTGAGAAAGTAAAAATTTCTTTGTGTGTGTCCCCATTTCTCATAAGGCAGCAAGGGAGAAATCTGGATCATGTGAAGAGCATGTCACTTCACTGGAGTCAGCCCAATCAACAGCAATGCACAAGATATTTTTCATAGATATTCCCAATTCCATGGAAGTCGCTTTCTGCCAAAGCTCTTTCCATTTCTGATACTTCTGCATATGCAAAATCACTATCAGTACCTTTCTTCTCTCCAGTCATCTTAAATACATTCAGAGTTTATGATACTAAGTATCTTACAGTAAAGAATACAGATTTTCAGTGAACCTGAAGATGCCAGGGTGCACAGGGCTCCTGCATGAACTCTGACTTGGAGCACACTGGAATTATTACCTTAGGGGGCAAATCTGACAATCCTGGAAAAAGTAAGAAACAAGCTTGAGGAAAAGGGATTGCTGAAAGCACCAGTCTGAGGGCTAACATATGGAAAGGGAGAGAGTGAGGATTAGATATTAGGGGGAAGTTTTTTACAGAGAGAGTGGTGAGGGGCTGGAACAGGCTGCCCAGAGAGGGGGTGGGTGCACCATCCCTGGAAGTGTTCAAGGCTAGGTTGGGTGGTGCTCTGGGCAACCTTGTGTAGCTCCATGCCTGGAGGTTGGTGGCCCTGCCTGTGGCAGGGGGGTTGGAGCTCTGTGATCCTTGGGGTCCCTTCCAACCCAGACCATTCTATGATGGTGGGTAAAGAGGATATGATGACTGCACGCTGAAAAGAATGCTATTTACAGAAGGCATGCAGCATCTACCCTGAAAGCATCTGCCCTGAGAGAAGAGCTCTGTGCTGAGTCTTAAGAGTCCAAGAGGCTAATGGGACTGGAGGCAAATAAGAAACACACATCCTCTGTTAGGAGGAGAAAAAGCAAGGCTGGATTTCTGGTTTGGGTTTTTTTTTCCCCCCCTCCCAAAGTGGCTAAAGCACAGACTAAAATCTCTTTAGGCAGATGTTTCAGGCTGAGAATGGTTTTAATATTACACCAGCAAAGCTTCCTTTCTGTGGAATTAACCTTTTTCCTGAAGCAACCTACTCAGAGCTCCAGGTGCCTTACCGGAAGAAAGAGGCGCTGAGCAGCACATGGTTTGAATAACTTTTTCCATTCCTGAGCATTTCCTACTGAGAAGGTTATGGGGTAAATGGTGTATTCAAACTTCTTTGTGTATGAGGAGGGCCATTCCTTCAACTGAAAGACACAGGGGGAGGAATAGCATGTTACATGTCATATAGCTTTAAGAGAGGGGGGAAAAAAAAGGCATGCCTAAGGAATTGATAAAGAGTGGACAGTAAAAGAAGCTGCCACTTGTTGATGTCCATGTAACTTTCCTTGGAGCTTTGTGACTTCTAAATTACTCCTTTGTTTATTTATCAAATGACAAAGAAACTCACCTTCTTCTCAAATTCAGGCTTCAGGGAATCTTCAGCAAAAATGTGAAAGCAGAGCCTCCTGTTGCTAAAGAGAACTGCTGACTTCAGCATGATCAGCGTCTCTTCCAGCCGGTCCCCACATGCCACAACTGCCAGATGCATGCATTGCAGAGATGCAGGCTCTTTTGAATGTTTCTGTTCTCCAGGCTTCCTGAAAATTCATAGAGATTCACATAAAAAAATATCCTGAGGTAAACATGAAGAAAACCCTGTGGTTAACAGACACCAGGGTTTTCTTCTTCCCCTTCACTCTGTGAGGGATCAGGAGGGGGTTTTTTTTCTGCTTAGATACCCACAGAACATGCAAGTGGCATGCCATTTTTTGCCAACAGTACAAATCAAGAGTGTTAAAATCACAGCACAGGAAATATGCTATTTTCTAGTTATCCCTGCACTTCTGGATTTGCATAAATCACTGCAATGAATCCAACAGCACCTCGAACCAGACAACAACTTGCTCTCTGCAAATGATAGCTGCTATTTTTTTTTCTAGATTAGATATGAAGAAGCCAGAACAGAGCTCCTCCTACCTAGCCAACTTTCTAACACAATGCAGATCACAGAACTACATCCAGTAACTTCATTACCAGGCCCATAATGGCCACACTGGAAGAAGATATCCAGACTTTTAAAAAAAAACCCAAACCCACTCTATCCATATGTAAATTTTTCTAACAGTTAATTAATTTTCCTATTAAAAATGCATGTCTTAATCCTGGCCTGAAGGTACTGGCATAGTTTCAAAGGACTGCTCTCCATTTCACCCAATGGAATCCCTGAGATTATTGCTAAAATAGAGATTTTAAAAAACAAACATATTCACACGTTCCAGATGAATCTGACAATATTCCAGCAGCAGTCAAGGGCCAAACTACAGGGTTTTCACTTAGCACCCATCTGTGAAGGCTTTAAATACATTTCAGCTAGATGGTAGAGGAATCTGTGTGTAAAAGGCACACTGAAGCTACTCGTTAGCCAGAAAAATCAGGCTTCTTTGGGGGAGCTGAAGATGTTTTGAGAATAAATCCTTTGGGGTTTGTGTGCTCCCCCCCATCAGTGTGGAGGTAAAAAAAAAAATCCCATCCTCCAGGAATGCTTCTACTGTAATGTATTCACATTCCAACATGGATCACATTTATACTCTGTTAGATGGCTGTGTGCTGACAAAGCAACTAAATCACAAGCATCATAATCATTATAGGAGAGTTCAAAAGGCTAATCATAGATCACTACCAGCTCTTGACACACCACTGAAGAGAGGACATCAATCCCTGCCTCTTCTCAGCACACACAGTTACATACACACAATTAATCAGTAAAGTTAATACCAGAAACAAAAGTTCTAAACACAGAGAAAAATGACAGTTAATAAAGCTGTCATTATCTTTTCCCAGACATTAAAATGCTGCTTTGTGTAACACCATCATTCTATACTTCAGAGTAACCCACTTCTGTGTTAAGGCATAACAGGCAATGGTACTTTACTGAATATACAAAGCAACATGTTTCATTAATGGTTTAAAGTCTTAGGCTTTAGTCTTAATTAAACCCCAATTTCATCAGTGTATAAATAATGGAATACTACATCTATGTGAAGTGGTATTTACTTTCCAACCTATTAGTGTAAAAACCACTGAATTATTGAAGTGAATAATTAGCTGCTCACACAGATCCCCTTTTCCCCCCTTCTCCCTATCTCTTTAATGTTTCCTCTTAATTGAGTCTCTAAATCAAGCCATATGCAGGATGAGAAGGGCTTTGATATAGCTTCTGGCAATGGAATTCACTGGGAGAGGGACTAAGCTCTAAGCTTTTATTGCAACATCTCAAAACCCAACACCAAAGCACTAAGCTTGCCTTTGCAAATTTCAGCCACAGTGAACACTCCACTGTGCAGATATTTAGTAGTTAAACATCCAGGACACGTAGACAAGCACTCCCAATGAACACACAGGGCAGAAGCAACCTGGATGAAAACAGAGTGTCTTGTCAGCCCACAGGAGCTGCAGATGAATGAGAGATGTTCCCACCTGCCAACACAGACACCTTTCCAGCCCCAGAAAGCAGAGGAGAAAGCTAAGCCTTGGAGATGAATAATTATGGGTCAGGAAGGTCTGGGCTGAAGGGGTTCAGGAGCCTGCCATAGCCCAAGTAGAAATAAAAATCCCCAGGAAAAGGAGCAGGAGGTAGTATTTAAGCTACCTCAGGAGTTGTTTGGGACACTAAGGGGAGGAAAGTAGCACCAAGGTACAGAAGAATGTTGGAACACAACATTTTACATCTTTTTTGAAAGTACATAGGGAAATCAAGAGAACTGTGAGTACAAAGGTGAGCTGGAAAGGGAGATGGAAAAAAATGCCATAGCAGGATGCATTTAACAATCTTAGCTTAGCCTTTACAAACTTTCTATCACTATCCAGGAGTCTGAGAAGAGGCAGATGTAAAGCCAAGTCAAGCTGCTAGGAAAGCAAGCAAGCAGATTCCAGCAACAAACATCACAAGTCCCTTTCCCTCCTCTGTTTATACAGGCACATACATATAGTGCAAGGAGGAAGGGATGGGGAGAAATAACATCTGGATGAAAAGGTTTTCCTTAAAGATCTTCAGGACACAGCAGATGTCTTCAAACCAAAACAGTTCCAGTTTGAGCAACAGCACCTAGGATGCTTCTGCTTTACACAGAACTAATGGCTATGCTGGCTTATCTGGATCCCCTACTGAAGATAAGGGAGCCTCCACTATGCCTTGAGAGAAACTGGAGGTGAGAACTTAGCTCATACCAGTAGAGCAGCTATTTCTACCAGGGATAGGTCAGGCAGGGAAGCAGGAGCCTTCTCAGTCAAACAGGTATAGTGTTCAATGAAAGGCCTTCTTTAAGGTGAGGTTTCTTATATGGTATACACAGAATCCTGACTCAATCCAGCATCTCTCCTCTAACTGCAAATGTCTATTGTGTTGGTTGATGCAAACATACTAGGAAACAGAGTTTTCCAAAACACTGCCTGCTCAGATGATCCTACACAATGCAGCAAACAGAGCAGATGAGAGATGCACACTTCCTTTAAAGGATGGAGCACGTTAATGCTGTGGTAAACGTACAAAGGATAAGATCTGTTATGTACCATAACAAACAGCTGACAAGCCAGAAAGAACAGATCATGAGGTTATCAACCTGCAACATCAACAGGCTTCTGACAGAGAAGTACACAGGTAGTGGTTGAAAGGTAAGCAGGCACCAGTTTGGGCTCTGTTTCAGTAAGTCAGGCCCTGCAAAGCTTTGGTGAGCGACTAATTCTTTCTGCTTTAGTTGTCCTGCCTCTAAAATGGGAACAGCTATTACAGCAGTAATAGTTACCTACCTCAAGAGACTTCCAAGCATGTTCAAAAGTACACAGATCTACAGTGTATTAGCTACAATTATTAGCCACTTCTTCCTAACATTTATGTGTGCTTTCATTTATAGTCCAACTTATTGGTTATGGACAGAGTCTATAATTGCATTTTATGACCTAAATTAAATGTTTAAATGCATTTAAAACAATGCAGTGACCTGGGCCTTAAAGTTTAGGGTGTTTGACAAGAACAAATCAAGACATTATAAACACATGAGTTCTCTGTTGCCTTGAAATCCTTCTTCTAATTTCAGTACATCACCGTAGCTTGTTGATATTTTATGAATCTCACTAACAGAACGTTATGTCAAACTCTGCTCTGTTCCCTGTTCTACCCATCTGTTCAGAGAAAATTACTTCCTGCTCTCACTTTCCTCCAAATATTATTATACAGCTTTAAAATTAAGCACTGTTGCCTAAGATTAAGCACTACAGAAAGCATCACTACATTTCTCTATTAGTCAAAGCCAAAGTGTCTCAAACATAATTAACCCAAAACCTGTCTAAATCAATCCAGATCCATTCAAAATAACACATTCCCATGTCATTACAGAGCCTGCTAATCTATTCAAGCCCTCAAATTTATTCCTGAGAGAAAGATAATGCATGCAGATTCTTACAAAATGCAATCCTGTTGTTAGTTTTTGAAGCCTTCCTCATATTATGATCTCATTTACTCTTGCAGCATAAACAAGGTTAGACTTAGGCAATGTATCAAAACTGGTGATTCACTCAATAGGCTCCTTTCCTCACAGTCAACACTGAGTCAACATCCCAGCAGTGGCTCCATTATTTGAAACACATTCTCTTGCACACTTTAAAATATAACTTAGAAAGGCTCCACATGTTTTAAAAATACAGTGTTGCCTCTTTGATGCAGCTGCATAACACTGGCTGTAGCTGCTGACACTCAAAAGACTGTTGGAAGTTTCAATCTCCTCCTGCAGCTGAAAGAAAAGGGAGAAAACCACTCAAAACCAGAGTGGATGTTTTTATCTTCTTGTATCAAGTGGGTTCTTTGTTAGAGGTATTTGGGCCTTCAGCATGTTATTACAGGCTATCAAACTCAAGCCAAACTTGGATGTGTGTGCACACAGGCTGCAAAGAAAGACAAATTATCTTGATGGGTTGCCATTAAGACATGTTTGGCTTTGGAAAAGTTACTTCCAGGGAAATGTGCTGGCAAATGTTCACTTCCCAAGCCTTGCCACACTGGTCTAACAGACAGTGTGGTCACATCTGCCCTTCAAATGTAAAATAACCCTTTTGCTTTTTGATACTTTGCACACATTGGTTTGGCACATTTTTATAATTCTTCATATGAAACAAATCTTACTGAAGGCACAAGACTTGCTACTTCCAAAAGGAAGGATCAGTAAAACTACTATCAAATATCAGTTTTCCAAGCTAACCAGAAAGTTAAATGTGAGGCTCATCTACAGTCACCAAATTATCTAATGAGCAAAGCAGGACATGTGAGCCTATTTACTAATGTTTGCTAGGTAGCAGCCAGCTAATGATATGTGACTATAATAAGCTTTTATCACACATGACTACTTACATTAGAAGAAGGCTGCACTTCTTAAAAATGAAAAACTAAATGTCTTCTAATGTTGTAATGGAAGTGGTGCTACAAAATCCCACTCAAACTCCAACTCACATCAGCTTCACCATGACTGATTCTTATTAAGTGACTGCACATCCCATATAACACCTTTGCTTATTTCTAAGTTCAGACCAAAACCTTCAATCTTCTGAAATAACTGCACAAATCAACTTGGCAAAAATTAATTCAAGCAACTTTTTACAGGCAAAAACTTCACTAAGTTTATCTGAATCAACCATATGGTCTAGGTACAAACACACTGACCATGACCAGATCTTTAAAAACCAACAGTCAGATGTTTTCTCAAATGAATCAGTTATGTTGTAGAGCAGCCCTCACATCAAACAATAATTAAAAAATCTTCCTTTGCTCATAGGGAATAAGTAAATAATAATTATCTATATTATAGGAGTGAATAGTCAGTAATGACCCTGATTCAGCATGTTGAATCAGATGTGCTTTACTACAAGCCTATACATATGCAAAGCCTATTAAATCAATGGGAACACACTCCTGAAGTTAATAACTAATTAAATCATTGTCTTTTTCTCCCAAACTCAAGCCCCCTGAAAACTCTCTCACAATACTTTCAGTGTATCTTGGATTAGGCTTTTTAAACCAAGCAGATCCCACCACCTGATGCCTTCACCGTGTGGGTGTGGATGTGATCCATTCCAGAACAGGACCTGTTAGCAGGTATTTCTGCCTTTCCAAGCAGACAGGCATCTACTTGACTTGGACCACATTATGTCACCCCCCAAAAAAACCATTTTTTTATGGATACCCTCCCTCACTTAAATAGATTTTATTTTAGTAATAACTGCCACAGTACCAAATCTTTCAGCAAGGGGTAGAACTGGACCCACAGACACGTGGCTTCTCAGTTCTACAAACTCCTACTGGTGCCAATGGTGCAGGATCATACCCTGCCAACTGATGTGAGGGGAAAAAAAATCACCAAACCCCACCAATGAACCAACACCAAGGCTGATGATAAGCCATGGTTTAAATACAGCATTCCTCTCTCCTTTTTTTTTCCCCCTGGTGTGTTGCAGACCTTGTAAAAGTACTTGCAAAGTCAAAAAATAATAGAAAAGCTAGATGTCAAATTTTGAAATATGAAGATGCTCACTGAAAAGCTCATTGAAATGTAACAGTTGTTTACACTCTGTAGCAGTTTCATACTTTCTGGGCTCCTTCCTTCAGTGTTCTTCTTGATTTCCATGATAATCACAGAGATATGCCTTAAAGAAAAATGACTTTGGGAGGTACAGTTGCTAGTGGAAATAATCCTGCATTAATACATGCATTTGAATTCTGCCCATGATCCATTCTCAGGCACAGCAAACATCCCTTTGCATTCAGCAGGGTAACAACGCTTGTGAGAAACCAACTGCTTTAATAAGTTAAGGAGTAAGAGCCCAAAAACCAGGCATAGCCTTTCATTCAGAACATCTCTGTGAAATCATGAATCAAAGACACAAAGACATACCAAGTTAATTAGATATATGAGGTCACACTGACCATAATATAATTGGAATGCAAAGGAGAAAACAGCCCCTCCACCCACTGAAAGCACACTGCCCTATCTTTTTCTGAAGTAGTTAAGGAGTTTTTGTAAAAATACTCTGCCTGTAAGGTGCTGCATGAGTGAGCACAACGCACTGGGCTTCCAAACTCCTTTTTAAAGTTCTGCTAACAGCATTCCAAACAGCCTTGCAGCTTGGACCCCAGTGGTAGCACACTGAGATAGCCAGCCACCTTTCCTTCTCCCTGCACCGTGAGCGAAAACTCTCCAGAAATGGTACTTCCCAGAGCCTGACAGCAGCTCTTCGCAGACTCTGGCCAGCGAGTACCACATTCCCCACGTCAGCCTTCAAAACCAGGCCAAAACTCATGGAAAAGCTGCTGTTTCAGAGGCTCCCCTCGCACAGGCGTGCGGAGGAGGTGCTGCCCTACTCGGCCACAGGGACGGGAGGCAGAGGTAACTGCTCTACGTACTTTCGTGGCATCCCTGGCAACCACACTGCGAAGGGGAAAAAAAGAGGACAAAGTTTGTACTTCTACAGCAGAGCCGTTCGCACCAGGGTTTCCAGCCACCGGTCACTTGCAGAGGCGAGGGGAAAACGATCTGGAAAACGGAAGGACCGGGCAGCAAAGAGACACCAGCGAGCGGCCGCGGCAGGGGGAGCCCACAGGGCAGGAGGGCCTGGGCACGCGTGGGGTGGGCGCGCCTGGCACCGGGTGCGCTCCAGCAGCCGGGCCGGGGCTGGGCAGGAGGGGCCTGGCGGGCATCCCACCGAGGCCGAGGACCGGGAGCGGTCGCG